>CAOKZL010005328.1:0-11485 GCA_948472985.1 Iguana delicatissima | reverse complement strand
GCCCTGGTTGCTTTTGCTTGTGGTTAAGGCATTTCAGACTTCATACCCATTTATTTTTTGATTATTTTTAGGGCTGGGAGAGTTCACTGCTGTAGGTGTTTTTTTTTTTTTTTGTTTGCCAACACCTCATTGTATGCTCATTTTAGAAGTTTGCTTTGTTTGGTTACATAGCACTATAAGGGCTATTTTACCTGAGGCTGTTGTGAGCATCTGCTTTCATAGTTAAGTGGACTGAGAAAATTTTTTAAAGTTTTTTCAGCAAGTGGATACCTTTCTTCATAAAAACAGTCCAGCAAAACGCCATTTTCTACCCCTTTAAGGAAGATTCCCAAATAAATCCAATCAGTTATTAGCCTTTTTGAAAGAGAAGTCAGGATTACAAGATTGGGTTTTTCAATCACTTTTATTGTTAGACAATTGAGATCTGGTTAGAGTGTCAAAATCATGCACTTTTGTGTATGGCTTTGAAATTATGTGGGAGGCTAGTCACAGTTTTTAAAGAAGACTACAGGTTAAAGGGGAGTATAGATAATGGTGGAAGCAAAAAGATATAGTGTGAAGCTTTATCCTTCAGCGTCTTCAAAACACCCAATGTGCTCACAAACCTTTTTCCCTTTTAAAATGATAAGTGGGAAAGACTTTTGGCAGGTAGGAATCTTTTGAAGGAAAAACTAAAAGTTGGGGCAGATTTTGGGGAAATCTCTAAGAGTAAAATCATCAAGGGCACCAGCTTTCGTAGGGGGAGGGGGGAGAGCTTTAAAGCACGATCACGTTAATGAAAGGAGAACCCAAGCATCATGTGGAAACAGCAAAACAGCAGTTTTTAAAAAATTTGGCTCCTGACAAACTGGGAGGATCTAGTAGTTTCCCAAAAAAAAAAGTTTTCCCCCAGCCCATTTCAAAAGATTCCTCTAGCCTCCAAAGGGCAAGAAACTCCCAAAAACACAGAAAGTTAATGAGTCCTTTAAAAGACCAGTTTAAAAAGTTGAGTTCAGTGTTTCTCTGTCCCGGGGGCTTATTTCTAGGGCATTTCTATAATAGACTCATATTTATTTTATAGCTGCTGGTATTATCCTTCAGTGATTTCCCCCCCAGAAAACCCAATTTGTCCCCCCCCATTATCAGGTAGTCCAGAGAACAGTGTCGCGTTAGGTGGCCTCTGACCCTGTGAAACACTCCCCCCCTTTTTTGCATTTGGTTTAAGGTTGAGGTAATTAAATTTCTCTCTTTTTCTTTTAAACTTTATCATATTGGATATTTAGACCAGAAATCAAACCCTTTTATTCCTGCCTAATATTCGCCTTCAGATTTATTTGTAGTGTGGGGAATAAATAAAAGGGGGGAAAAATGTACTGGAGCTGCACAAAAATTTGTTAACCACAAGATGGCAGTTTCCTGTCTACCAACTTAAATTATCTGTTGCAAGAGAGCTTAGTTTTGTTGGCTTAAATAAACAATTTTCTCTGAGGCTTTTAAAGCATTTTTTAAAAAAGGGGACTTTGCCCTTTGGGACAAAACTCTGTGTTTAAACAGAGGGCTACTTAGGAAAACTCTTGGGGGTTTTTTTACTTTTTAATGGCCTTCAGATTTTTTTCATTTCAGATGCTTTCTCACTTCATCAAGGAAAAGTTAGAACTACCCCTTAATTTAATAGAAATTAGATAAATTTTTTTTTTTCAAAAACAGAAAACAGTTCTGTTAACAGCTAGGGGGAAAAAGTTATGGAAATATGGGGTGCCAAAGTTGTTTGGACTTGGACAAAACTGTGAGAAAACAAGGTCTAAAACATGAGAGCTAGGATTTTGGAAAAAATTCTGAGAAGTTTCCAATTCATAATCTATGTTTAAAAGCCAGAACTTTTGGGGGAAAAATTAAGAAAGGATATAAACCAATGAACATTTTTATTTTCTGATACTACCCTAAAAACATACAAAGTTTACTGTTTTTAGGAATAAAAGAATTAAACTATATATGTCTGAGGATTGAACTTTTCATTCCAGATAAAGGGGGGGCCGTGAAAAACTTTTTTTCTCCAGCCACCTCATCTTCCCCCCCCCTTGGAACCCACTGCTACTAAATTGGCGGACTGAAAACTGGGAAAGGGTCCTTACCTTTTGGCTCCTAAAAAAGGGGGTTTTTAGCAGCTAGGTTAAAAAACTAGGTAATAAACAGCACCCACTGAAATAAAAAATGGGAAAAAGAACAGTCCCAGTAAAATGCATTTTAACTGCCATCATTTCATAATAAGAACGGGGACACAAAGGTCTAGCAACATCAGTGTGTGGTCAGGGGAAAAATTTAAATGGGGAAAAAATGAAAGCTAGGAGGGCTGCACATTTGCCTTTGCCTGAGCCGGGGAAGGGAAGTTCCCCCTTTGCTCTCACTGCACAAATTTGAGGGCAAAGATTTTATTTTTGAGCCAGTTTGCAGCAGTTTGAAGTAGAAAAGGGATGAAGTGGAGGAGGAGAGAAAAAAGGGAAAAAAAGCAATTGAAAAATGGGACAACAGAGAATTAACTGGAACTGTCCCTCCCAAAATTTACCTTCAAGGTATAGCCTTGGGCCAAAGAGCCATTGGGCACCCTTTTCCCCCCCTGCCTTCCCAGGAACTATTGGGGAGCCATATGTCCAAACCAAGCTAGTATTAGAGTGGTTTGAGTGCTGAAAAAATGGGGGAGAGAAGGGTTAAATCGCGGGTCGCAGGAAACTCTTTCCTTGTGAAGTCACACTCTCTGCCCTTAGGAAAAGGAAATTTTCCCCTCTTGCAAAAAAGCCCAGAAATGTTAGGATCCCTTAAAGGTAAAACCAAAACAAAGACTTTTCCTCCCCCCTCTGCTTTTTCCATGCCCCCCCCTTTTTCCTTGTATTCCTTTTGTGTAAATGGGGCCCATTTCCACATGGGGTTTTTAACCCCAAAGCATCCTCCGGGGAAAAGTCTGCACCGGGGGCACTGGGTCCCCCTACTTAATGTAACCCGCCCCCCAGCCCGCTGGGATAATTTCAAGTGGCTCCAGTGTGCTTTTGAAAGACCGCAAAAAACAGGTCTTTCAAAAGCCAGGTGGCCACGCACCCTCTCCCTTATGCAGTTCACAGGCTCCCCCCAATGTGGACTTGATTCCCGGGGGGGGGGTTAGGCGGGCAAGTTCAGGTGGTCGAGCCCCTTTAAACCCAAACCGGAAGCCGCCATTTTCGCCCCGGGAGCGGTGCGAAGTGGTGGCCATGCACTGCTCCAGAGAAGTGTGGACCGGCCGGGGACCCAAAAAGTCCAGGAGAGTTTCGGGGGGATTCCCTCGCCCCATGGGGAAAATGGCCTGTCCCTACTTTTTTGTTTTTACTACCTTATGTTCAGAGTTCCTGTGGCTTGAATTACTGAATTATCTCAAGAAATTCTTTTACAATTTGGTAACTGGAATCTGGGGTAGTAACTCCTCCTGTCTCAGGAGGTTACATCTTAATTGCTGTATCCAGGTACACAGCCAACAGAGGGTTTTTTGTTTTGTCATGTCTTCATCTTAATGTAAAATTCTCCTTCAAATTCCCGTTGTGAAATTTTAAAAATTTCATATGTAGAAAACCTGCCATATAAATGGATCAAGAAAGTTCCCATTGTTTACTCTGTGAAAAAAGGGGAATCCATGTTTAGCAAACCACAGGCATGTACAATGTAAGTGGAATGAAATGAGAACATGTCTTCAGTGGTTTTGGTTTTGGTTTCTTTTCATGTTATTATTTATTTTTCTTTTTTTCCTTTTTTTTTTTTTTAAAAAGAGCTCCAGGATTCCTTTTTGGATCAAACTTGCTATTGTGGTAGTTTGGATATCATCATCAACATTATCAACATCAATATCATTATCATCTTTATTTGTATTACGTTTTTTTCCTGGTAAGGGCTCAAATTTTCAGTAATTTTTTTTTAAATATGAAAATAAAAGTTAAAACACAAATTAAATGATCAGATAATTTTTTTTAAAAAATTAAAATACATAATTAAAACACAAACATTCACAAATGCCTACAAAAATAGCCAACACCTATAATCAGCCAGGCCATAATTACTTATTTGATCAAAATTAAAATGTATTTGCTTGTCTAAGGAAAGAAGGAGGGAGTGAGTCTACTTTCTGGGAAAAAGGCCAGAGTCCAAGCCCCTGTTCAGAGTTAGTTGTGGATTCTGAGGCAGTTTTCCACTGCTTTTGAAATGGGCCCACTTGTAGTGTATCTTCAAGTCATTTTCCACTTATGGCAACCCTAAGGCGAAACTATCATGGGGTTTTCTGGCCATAGCACCTGATATTCCTTTGCAGCCCCTCATCCAAGACAACCCCGCCAACCCCGCTTAGCTTCCAAGATGAGATGACTGGTGTTTCAGGGTATTTCAGGCTTGCCAATCTTTTCCCAAAATTTCCCCAAAAACCCATTTTTTGACCAAAAACAGGAGTTAGACCTCCAGGAGGGAATTCAACTTGTCTCTCATTTCCCAAACCAGATGTGAACTTCCAACCCCTTTTTTCTTGGGTTTTTACCGCCTTTTTCCCGTCTCGATTTTTCCCCCAACCCTGTTGTGGTTTCCCCCCTGTTGGGTGTTAAGGATCCCCGCTTCATAATTGCGTTTTCCCTTAAATTCCAACTTTGGCAGGGACAGTCCCAATTAATCCTGTTTTGACCCATTATTTCAGCTTTTTTTTTTTAAATGTCCCAGTTTCTTTCTGCTCCTCCCACTTGGCTCAATTTTCCTCAGCTTACTTCAATTCATAAAAACTGAATTCTAAGTGCAAGAGTAGTTTGCATTGAGTTAATTCAGCAAGAGGAGGGGAACAATTTTGTCCTTCCCCAGTAGGCTCAGGCAAAAACCAACTGCTACAGCCTCTCCTAGCTGGTGTGTTTTGCCTCATTAATAAGTACTGCTGTCTTGACCACACTGATGTTGCTTCACCCCCCCACGCATGTCCTGGTTTTTGCCTGTGAAATGTGGGAGGATATGAAATGTATTTTGACTAGAACTTTTTCTTTGTCCCCATTTACACTGCTACTTGGCTGAGAAGTCTTCGACTTGTTTATGACAGTGACCAAAAATTGTGCTGGAGACTGGATTTGCAATGTGAACTAAAATTGTTTTCCTGGCTTCACAGTCTGCTGGCAGTTTTAAAAAACAGGACTTCTGAGACAGTGTTTGTTGTTAGGAACAGACTTTGACAAAGATCCCTCAAATTACATATGTATTCACAGAATGAATGCATGTTTGAGTCTGAGTAGCACACAGTAAGATGAATCTATCCATCATACACATTTAGTGTAAAAACCCGTATTTGCCTTTCTTTCTGTCCATACAGATTCGATCACTACAGCTGGCTTGTCATTTGCTAAATACATGGCTGGCTTCTCTGGGACCCCAGTTCATCAGTTACCAAGTGAGCAGCCTGTCATAGAAGCTACGCATATCATTTATTACTGTCAGGTACCCAGAGATCAGAATCATCCTTGAGCCTCTTATCCTTTGATGGCTTGGAAATAGAATGGCTGTGAAAACCTTGTGCATACAAATAGAAACGCAGGGCATGAAAGCAACAGACACAGCAAGAGAGGATTTAGGCCAAATTGTAGGACTGGATTTGCTTGGTTTAAATTTTAGTTTTTGCAACACACTGTGACATTTAGAAGTCATTCTGCTTAATGCATCCTGGCTATTTCTGGGATGCATTGGATTTGGGAGTTCTCAATGTAATGTCAGACTCTCAATAGACTGGAGAGCTATGGTTGCAGTGACAAATTTCTAACACTATTGTTATGGAGTAGAGAGCCAGTGTGATAAAGTGGTTTAGTTGCTCCCGAGGGCTCTGGCTCTGGAGAGCAGGGTTTGAATCCTCGCTCTGCAAGACCATAGTGGAGGAGACTAAACCACTTTATAGCACTGGTCTCTGCAAGATAACAATAGTGTTAGAAATTTGTCAGCTTCAACCCATAGCTCTCCAGTCTATTGAGAGTCTGACATTACATTGAGAACTCCCAACTGAATGCATCCCCAATGGCCAGATGCATTCAGCAATAACTTCTAAATGTGGCGGTATTATAGAAACTAAAATTTAAACCAAGCAAATCCCACTGCTACCATTTGGCCTGAGATAACCTCTTGCTGTGTCTTGTTGCTTTCCATCCCTGGATTTTGTTGGTTGTTATGCACAAGGTTTTCACAGCCAGTCTATTTCCAGAGCCATCAAAGGATAAGAGCTCAAGGAGAGTCACTCTGATCTCTGGGTCTGACAGTAATAAATGATATCCCAATCCTTTGTATGACAGGCTGCTGGCTTGGTAACTGATGAGCTGGGTCCGGAGAGCTGAGTTCCATGTATTTAGCAAATGACAAGCCAGCTGTAGTGATACAAAATATGCTATAAAACAGATACACTAAAATACTATTATGATGGATAGATTCATACTTACTGTGTGCTACTGCAGACTCAACATTGCATTTGGTTACTGTGAATACATATGTAATTTGAGGGATCTTTGTCAAAACTGCTTACTTAAACAACAAGGACAGCTGTTTCTCAAAGTGTGTTTTTAAAACTGCCAGCAGACTGTGAAGCCAGGAAAACAATTTTTAGTTGGCATTTGAGAAATCCAGTCTCAGCACGAGATTTTTGGTCACTGTGAGTGAACAATTGAAATATGCAGGCCAAGAGGTCACAGTGTAAATGGGGACAAAGAAAAAAGTTCTAGTCAAAATACAATTTCATATCCTCACATTCACAGGCAAAAACCAGGAGCAGTGCGTGGCTGAGCAACATCAGTGTGGTCAAGACAGCAGTACTTATTAATGAGGCAAAACACACACCAGTAAGGCTGTGAGCAGTTGGTTTTTGCCTGACCTACTGGGAAGGACAAGATTATTGTCCCCTCCTCTTGTCAAATTAACTCAATGCAAACTCTGCTTTGCACTTAAATTCAGTTTTATGAATTGAAGTAAGCTGAGGAAAATTGACCCAAAGTGGGAGGAAAAATTGGATTAAAAAACTGAAATAATGGGTCAAACAGATAATTGGGACTGTCTCCCAATTAAATGAAGGACGACAATTATAGAAGGGGGGGACCCCTACAGCTCAGTCGGGGTGGGTACCAACATGGCATCCGAACAGAAAGGCGGGGGGAAAAACCCAAGTCAAAGGGTTGGAAGTTACATCGGGTTTTGGGGGAAATGAAAAAGGTTAAATGCCTCCGGGAGGTCTCAACTTTTTTTTTTTGGTCACAAATGGGTGTTTGGGCAATTTGGAGGGGTAAAGGTGAAAGCAAAAAAATCCCAAAGACACAGCTATCTCATCTTGGAAGAGAGGTAACCTGGTTGATTGGATAGGGGCTGCAAAGGAATTAGTTGCTTGGGCCAAACCCCGACCTTTAGGTTGCCATAATTTGGAATGACTGAAGATACATTTACAAGTAGCTGCATTAGAGCATGGAAAACTGCCTCAGAACCACAACATGAACTCTGAACATGGCTTGAACTCTGGCATCCTTTCCCAAAAAGTCAATGCATCTCCTACCTTTTTTTCCTTAGACAACAAATACATTTTAATTTTGATAGGCATTCAATAAGTAATTAGGCCTGGGTGATTATAGGTGTTGGCTATTCTAAGTATGTAGGGATTTGTGAATGTTTGTGTTTTAATTATGTATTTTTTTTTTTTTAAAAAAATTATCTGATCATTTAATTGTGTTTTAACTTTTATATTTCATGATTTAAAAAAAAAAAATTTCTGTAAGCCATTTGAGGCCTACCAGGAAAAAAAGGTGAGAAAACAAAAAATTGATAATGATTGAAAGTTGATAATGTTGATGATGATATCCCCAAAAACCACAATAGCAATTCTTTATGCCAAAAGGAATCCTGGAAGCTCTTTTCAAAAAAAAAAAAAGGGAAAAAAAAAAAAATAAATAATAACATGAAAAACCAAAACCAAACCACTGAAGACATGTTCTCATTTCAGTTCCAGCTGGACACCTGTAGGGATGCACTGTGGTCTTGCTAAACATGGATGTCTCCTTTTTCACAGAGTAAAAATGGGGAAAAATTTTTTAAAACCATTTTATATGGCAGTCTACATATGAAATTTTTTTTTAAAAACTTCACAACAGGAACTTGCAAGGAGAATCTTACATTAAGATGAAGACATAGCAAACAAAACTCCTCTGTTGGCTGTGTACCTGGGTAAGCAATTAAGTGTAGCCTCCTGACAGGAAGTTTTTGGGCCCCGATTCCCTTACCAAGTTGTAACAGAGATTTCTTGAGATATGATTAGTAATTCAAGCCACAGGAACCTGAACATAAGGTAGTAAAAACAAAAAATTACACAGGCCATTTCCGCATGGGGCGAGGGATCCCAGGGGAAACACTCACTGATTGCTCCGCCCCGTCCACCTCTCTGGAGCAGTGCATGGCCACCCTCGCACCCCCCCAGGACAAAAATGGCGGCTTGTAACCTGGACCAACCGCTAAGCTTCCACCTAACCCCCCGGCAGATCAAGCTCACATTGGGGTGAGCCTGTGAATCTGCATAAGGGAGCAGCTCGCAGTGGCGCACTCGCTTTGAAAGACCTGTTTTAGCGGTCTTTAAAAGCACACTGGACGCCCCCTGGGGGGGGTCCGGAGGGGGGCTGGGGTGGATCTACATTAGGTGGACCCAGTCCGCTCCAGGTGCAGACATTCTCCTGGAGGGGTGCTTTTTCCTTAAAAACCCCATGTGGAAATGGCCACAGTGACACAAAAAGGATCAAGAGAATAAGGATGGGGGGCATGGAAAAACCCGAGGGAGGAGGAAAAGTCTTTGTTGTTGGTTTCTACCTTCAAGGTGACTAACCAGCTATTATTCTGGCTTTACAAATTCTTGGTAAAGAAATTCCATCCTTTCAAGGACAAAAGGGTTTCCAAATCACCCAATGAGTTTCCATAGCTGACCAGCGATTCTAACCCTGGTCTCCCACAGTTCTAGTCCAGCACTCAAACCACTCTACATTTAGCTTGGACTACAGCTCCCAATATTTTGGGAAGGCAGGGGAGGATTCCCAATGCTTAGGGCCTGGGGCTCAGCCTCTGAAGTGCTGCAATTTGGCAGGGACAGTTCCAGTTAATTCTCTTTGTCCCATTTTTATTTTCTTAGCCCTTTTCCTCTCTCCTCCTCCACTTCACCTTTTGATTCACTGCTGCAAACTGAAAAAAAAGTGCAAAAGTACTTTGCCCTCAAAATTAGTGCAGTGAGAGCAGAGGAGGGTGCAGATCTTGCCCTTCCTGTAAGGCAAACTGCTGCAGTTCATTTGGTTCCTCATTAATGATTGCCATCCTGACCACACAGCTATGTTGTCTGAGTTTGTGTCCAGTTCTTATCTATGAAATGATGGACAGTATGAAATGCATTGTTCTTTATTCCCATTTTTTATTTTCAGATGGGGTGCTGTTTATTACCTGAGTTGTTTATTACCTGCAGTTCTGAAACTCCCTCTTTTGGAGCATAAAGGTACAGGACCCCTTGCCAGTTTTCAGTCCGCCATTGTATACAGCAGTGGGTTCACAAGGAATTACAAGTTAATGTGAGGCTGGAGAAAGCAGCTTTCAGCTGGTTCCCCACTTCCATCTGGAATGAAAAGTGTGGAATCCTCAGAAAAACATGTGTGGTTACATTCTATTTCTTTTATTCCTAAGATAAACTTCTGTATGTCTGTGTAGGGTAGTATCAGTAATCAATGGGTTTATATGGACCATTCTTAATTTTTGCCAGAAAGTCTCTGGCTGTTAACATGAGGTTCTGGGAAACTGGAAACTTCTCAGAATCTGCTTTGCCCACAATCCTAGCTACATCTGTTTTGAGACCTATTTTATTTCTGCACAGATTTGTCCAAGTCCAAACTTAACTTTGACATGCCATCCATTCCAGCATGCTTCTGTCCTGCCCCTAGCTGTTAACGGAACTATTTTTGTTTTGACAAAAAAATTTATGCTGCTCCCAAATATATTGTAAGATTGAAGGGGTAGTTCTAACATTTCACTGAGATGGAGGTAAAACATATGAAAGTCACAAAACTGAAGGCCATGTAAAAATAACAAACAACCACAAAGTATAGATAACCTGTATTTTTTAAAACACGCAGAAAATTGCCTTGTACCTAGAGAAGCAAAGTCTCCTTTTTAAAAAAAATCCTTTTGAATACAAGAAAGTTAGCTCATGCCTTGCCCAAGCCAGACTGAGACTAAGCTCTCTTGCAACAGATCAATTATTAAGATTCTGGCTGAGACAGTGAAACCATGTTGTGGATTAACAAATCTTGTTGCTGCAGCTCCAGTACATTTGTAGCTTTCTCATTTATTTTCAACCTGAAGGCGACATATTCCAGGCAGGAATAAAAGCTTTAAATTCTCTGGAGTCTGAATTGTCCAATAATACAATGTTGTAAGAAAAGAGAGAAATTTAATTACCTAGAGCCTTAAACCAAATGCAGAAGACAGTGGGGGGGTGTGTTTCAGCAGGGTGGGAGGAGGCCTAAGGCAAAATATTCTGTGCGACTACCTGATAATGGGGTGAACAGGGTGACAAGATGGGTAGGAGACGACTTACTGGGGGTGGAAATCACTGAAGGATAATACCAGGCAGGCTGTAGAAATAAATATGAGTCTATTATAGAAATGCCCTAAAGACCCTGGGACAAGAACACTGCAACTCAAACTTTGAAACTGGTCTTTAAAGGACTCATTAACTTTCTGTGTTTCTGGAGTTCTCTTGCCTTCTGGAGGCTTGCAGAATATTGAATCTTATATGAAATGAGTGGAGAAATCTTTTTTTTTGGAATCTCTGAGATGCCTCCCAGTTGTCAGGAGCCAAGTGCTTATTAACAAGCTGCTGTTCTGCTGGTGTTTGATTTTCTGCCTTTTTCATTAACGTAAATCATATTGTGATGTTCATCTCCCTCTTCCCTTCCTACAGGAGAGCTTCCATGTGATAATTTATCTCTACGCAGACTCTGTTCATCTCCAAGCTTTCCAGTATTATCCTAGAGATTCTCACCTGGAATAAGTCTTTCCCACTTATACGGGATTGTAAAAGGAAACAGGTTTGTGAGCACATGTGGGTGTTTTGGAGGGGACGCTGAAGGATAAAAGCTTCAGCACTATGATACTTTAGCTTGCCACCATATCTATACTCCCCGACCTTAACCTGTAGTCTTCCAAACTGTGGGTAAGTTCCCGCATGACCTTTCAAAGCCCAGAGTACGCGATGGTCGTAGTTTTCACGACACTCTCAACCAGATCTCAATTGTCTAAACAATCAAAAGTGATTGGAACAAGACCCAAATATTGTGATCCTAGCTTCTCTTTACAAGAAGGCTAATAACTGATTAGGATAGTGTCCTATTTGGGAAATCATTCCTTAAGGAGATTCAAGCCAGCATGGCGCTATTTTGTAGTTGTTTTTATGGATATTGTGCTGAAAATAACTTTCAAAAGA
>CAOKZL010005327.1:0-11698 GCA_948472985.1 Iguana delicatissima | reverse complement strand
CATATGCTAGAAAATGAAAAGAATACTAAATTTCTTTCAAGTTGGAAACCACTGATAGATTTTATGCAATATGAAATTGGCAATGTTAATGGACGGTAACAAGGACGGTACGATGGTAAGAAAGACACATAAAAAAGAGAGATGAAAAATGGCTATTGAAACAGCAGTTAGGTGAAGCATTTATTTCAGCCTTGACAGTTAAAAAGAGGGGGTACTCATGTATGTTAAACTGTATTACAAACCCAGTTTGGTCTTTTCCGATAATCTTGCTAGGACGGTAACAACCCGAGCTAAAAAGTCTTTCTTTAGGAGGCGTCCTTTGTCAGATTCACGGGAATACTTTAAAAACTCACTCTCTTCTATCATAGGAAGTAAACAAAATGGAGATGTTAAGGAGGATACAGATACCATGACAGCATTTGTATTTGTATCCTTTTCCTCTTCCTTTTCAAATATTTAAAATTTGGATCTAGTATATTATAACTCTAAAAGCCCCTTAAGAGGTAAAGGTAGCTAACCCCTTGGTAGAAAGAAATTGTTATCTTCTTTGGGGAAAGGGAAGGAGACTAGTTAAGGAAAATAGTTATTTAGGGGCTCTTATTATAAGTTATTTTATTATAATTTAATATCATGAGGGTATGTACTAGTTTAAAGGAAAAAATGAATTACCGAGAGGTAATAAGGATTTATATATCTGATACAGGTTCTGTCCAGTGGGGGAAGTTCTTTTTGTGTCCTTTGTTTGTATGTCCAGTGATATTTGTTAAATTCCCTTTTTTTACTACATTGTAACATGCGATGGATTAGACCTATGTGGGACTTTTATTAGGTTAGAGTTAGAATATTAAGTGGCATGTGTCCCTTTGACTTACTGAATATATGTATGAATACCCCATACCCCATTTATTTCATATGGATCTGTTTATATATGTAGTCCGTTTTTTTCCCCTTTCCCTTTTTTTCTTTTCTCACTAGAAAAATTCAATAAAAATATTTTTTAAAAATGTTAAAAACTACGTTAAAAGTTAAAATAAAATCCCAAATCAACAAACTAGTAGCTTGTTCTTTTTGTTGTGACTTCAACATTGCCAATTTATGGCAACCCTAAGGTGAACCTATCATAAAGTTTTCTGGGGCTGAGAGTGTGTGATGTGCTCAGTGTGTTTCCATGGCCTAGTGGGGAACTGAACCCTGGTCTCCAGAGTTGTAGTCCAATGCCCAAACCACTACATCATGCTGGCTCTCAACTACTAGATTAGCAAAGTGAAAAATTTCTAAAACTCATGTTTGTTGTGGGCTCAATTATTCAAGTATCTTGGAGGAGATAGGAAAATGATCCCACAAGTCAAAGAGTTAAGTTTCCTTTATTTCATGTGGAGCCAACCTGCTCTTATTTCTGCCATTAGACCTTGTTTTGGAAAAACTGTAGGGCTGTTACAATCTGTCCTGCAGCTCATTAAACAAAATACGTTATGGTTAAAACAGGGAAGGAAAAAATTTGTTCAGTTAATATTTGAATATTAACTTATTTAATACTTTTGCACCATTATATAAACTGAAATTCATTTATTGTTTGAAACTCACACTTGTTAAAATTTTTAATGGAATCCTCATATTAAAAATGCATACAAAAATGCATAGCTTAAGGAAAAGTGTAGTTAAGATGTGGCTGTTAATGGAAATGCCATTAAAACATTATATTACATTATATTAGAAAGCACACTTGAAAACTGCATACATTAGACACAATTGTATAAAACTATGTTAAAAATGCATATAAATGCACTATTTTCCATTTAAACTTTTTAAAAAATTTCCAGCGACTGTGAGCAATTCAAATAAAGATTAGAAAAATTCTCAAACTTCAAGACAAACTATAGTTAAGAATGAGAAAATAAAAAAAATAAAAATGACAAATTCGTCTCTTTCCCTCTGAGTGAAAAACATCAGATCAGCAGTAAAGACACAGGATTTTACTCTAACCCCCTGCTTATTTTGACATAAATAAAACTCACTATATAATGACAACAATATTTATTAACAGCATTATTTATTCTTAAGGGACTGTTCTAAGCATTAGCTAATTAATGTGAAAGATGCTACAAAAGAGGAAGTGCATTATACAGCTGAGGTTAAAGAGTCTATTAAAATTACACACACACCCCCTGTAAGATATTTATTGAAACCACACATACAAACTGTAATGGGAACAACAACTCTGTAGTTCCTTGAATGGTAAACTACTGCTGGAAATTGTTTGTTAAGAATATGCTTTGTTGTGACCTAGTACAAGAAAGCTTCACCTTGCTTCCTTCCACTGCCTCTTCATGTACAGTAGTACAATCTCTTGAGACTTCGCACAAAATCCACACCTTGTCTTCAGCATTCACATCTTTGCAAGGGATACACAAAGTTTCCAAGAAATACGGCACTCATTTGGTGAAGGGGAGGCCTCTGGACTGCCTCTGTAAGTTGTGAGACCTGGGGTGGGGAAGGAGGCTCTTCTTAGTGCTTGTCAATGTCAGGCAGTGGCTTAAGCAGACACAGAGGCGGGAGCAGGGTTATGACTTTTAGTAATAAAGTAATAAAGTAATCACGAGGTTACGTCACCCAAAACAAACAGAGGCAGCAAACTCAACAACAAGGATTAGCCTGGAACAGAGAGCCCATGATACAGGATGCAGCTTTGCAGGTGGTAGACGGTTGTTGCCCTGTGCCCCACTCCCCCAGCGTCTGTCTTAAATACACAGGCGCTAGCCCAGCTGGAGCTGATCAAATGTCCGTTGGCCCTGCTCACAGCTGGAGGCCCTCAGACGCTTCTCCGCAGCCGCTGCAATCTGTGAACCGCCACCTTCTCCAGCCGCCTCTGGAGGAACGTGGGGGGGGGGTCTGCTGCAAGCTCCGGGCTGGAGTCAGGAACAGCAGCTTCTGTCGAGCCAGAAGCACTGGGCTCATCTGCCGCAGGCATTGGCTCAGGATCCGGCTCTGGGACCGCTGTGGGGTCGCTGGCAGGCCCCTCCCTTGACTCCGAAGGAGTCCTCTCTCCCTCCAAGGGATCCTCCCCCTGCTGGGAGTCCAAGACTAACTCAGAGTCCCCATCTGAATCAGCCCGGCTCATGACAGTGCTGGCCTGAGGGTTTAGCCCTCACTTTAAGTCATGTGACTTGGGGGGTTGGATTCTTTGGTTGGCTTTACAGTAGCTGCCGGCTGGGGAGCAACCTACCCCTGGGTTCTCCTTGGGACTCAGTCTTGTCCAGTGAAAGCTGGGGAGAAGCTCTGGAGGAGACCTCTGCCTCAGCTGCTCCCATACGAGGTCTCTCACCCCCTCTCTTTACACATGTTAGAAAGTAAACTCTGAATAGGTGAATATTTAGGTAAAGTGGTCCATATTTCAACCCAAGTTTGAAGTGTGATCTTGTTATTTCATGGTTTGGTTGGTCAGCAAAGTGTCATGTACAATCATGGTGCTATATAAATAAATGCTGTCATCATCATCACGACCATTGCCGCCGCCGCCACCACCACCACCACCACAGTCTCAGAAACTGGTAGAAAATAAGGACTAGAAGAAAATCCAAAGTGACATTTGGAAAGATTCAATGAAACTGAGACTGCCAGATTTACATATTGCAACACCCCTTTCCAATAATCTTGCCCTTCCAGTATATCCTTTACATGAGGCTTTACATTAAAACTGTCAACAGAACTGCAAATATTGCAGTGGTTCAGTGTATGTAAATGTATGATCCTTCCTGGATTTCCTTACATGTACCAATTATTTCAACACAAATAATTCAATTCTGGAATAACACAAGAATAAGTTTGCAATTCCAGAGCAGGGCAGTCTATAAGCAGGGCTCTTGGTGGACTCTTATCCAAAGGGTGATCATAAATCAACCTGACGCAATATGCAACAACATCAACACCAACAACAGCAACACAGGAGATCCCCAAAAGCATTATCAACACACGCACGCACACACACAAAACTGCACTTTGAAAATATTACTCCTTATATTTTGAGACATTTTGTTTGAGGTATGAAATTTCACAGTAAACAATCTCAAGATTTTTATATACAGATAAAATACAATACAATAAAATAAATAAAATAAAAGTAGATATGTGCTGAACAAAAAAATTTAAATGAGGTCTTGAAAACTGGTAAAGAAAATCCTAATTAGGTCATCTTCTGTACATTTTAAAATGGGAAAGAGTTTGGAAACCATGTAAAGAAGCACATATGGGAAAAGACCTGAATTTTACAGGGACATGACACACTAGTTTCTTAACAACTCAATACTGCACTGATTGCATGCAGAAAAAAATACGTCTCGTAGAATCAAGTCCTGACAAGGCTGTGGGTTGTCTGACGTAAAGAAAGTATCTGATGCTAACCACAGGCAATGTAGAGGTTATAATTCTGCTCTTTTTATCAGTGTTTTTATCGTTCTATCATTTAATTGTAACATGGCTAGTTAGTTTGCAATGTAATGTCAGAACATATAGTTTCTATCTTCTATGGGGGTATTCATACATCATAAAGTGTGCCAGGTTAGCTATGATCAAGAGCGCTCTGATTCATATTGTCTATCTATAGAAACGTATTTGATATACAGTCACTAATGCCAATTTTCTTGCTTTAAAGTAGCATACCAGACAACGTTTAACACAGAAATGATATTTATAAATTCGTGACTGAGCATTTACAGGTGAAGGAAGCCACAGAAGCAAAACACCAACTGTTAATAATGATATGATATTTCCAATGAGTAATTAAAAAGAGGAGCAGCTGCACCATATAAGACAGAAGCCTTAAAATGTTAATGTGATTAATGAGAGAGAGAGAGTTAACTATTGTAAGAGACACTTTTTAGATCTGTGATCTAAATCCTCATAGGATTTCACAGCTACCACCAAGAGATTATGGACCACTCTTATAAATCAGTCTTTCTTCAGGACTGGGCCACTCCAACTGCCAACCTGCTTTAGGCAGATATATTAATACAGTAATGTAAGTCTATATATTGCTACCTGTCTTCCTAATAATATGCCAGTATTTCCTAATACACTAAAATGCTAATAATTTTCCATTTTTGTTGCTTAACTGCCACATACAACAGTATCCAGGGTAAAGTTCCGCTCCCTACTTTATTCCAGTTCCTCTGGAAGATTCCATCCCAATTAACTCATAGGTTTGATAATAATTAGGATTTCACAGCTGACTCCACAGCAACTCCCATTAGGTTTCCCACAAGGTTCTCTGGCTGCCAGCCTCTCAGGAATCTTGAAGACTACTCCCATCTCCACAGACACAGGCACAAATTTTTCTCTCCCCTGCATTCTTCATAAAATGCTGGAAATGCTCAGCATTTGCTGTTTATTTGCTGTCCCTGATGCCCTGATACATGTAGATGCACATTTGCTAATTACTATTTGCTGCCCTACTGCACTCTCAGTTCACTCCTCCTTTCTGGGTTATTCTACAGTCCAATATTCTCCTCAGATCTTCACAGCTCAAGTTCCAGGTCCTTTCTGATCTATCAGCTCTGGAGACCACCTTTTATACATCCTCAGCCCCGACATCCCAAACTCCCCTTCCCTGGTTGGAAATTCTCCCATGGAATCTTCACCATTCTCCCAAACAATGAACCATAGTTTTGATCCTGTAACCATATAAAAACTCAAGATTAGAAACAGCCTGATAACTACTGTCTGATAGTTAAACATACTGATAATTAAAACAGCCATTCAGATCTATACAGTATATCCCTTAGATCCAGAGTTTGAAATTACATTTGTTCATTAATTCATAAAGGTATTACTTTCACAAACTTTCTTGGTTATTTCACCTAGCCATCTAAATTTCTCAATTAATGCTGAAGTTTAAAAATATGCTTTAGTGATCTGGGTGGTTAGAATGTATAAGAATTCATTATGGTGGATGACTCTCTTTCTGTCATATTTAAAAAAAACAGAAATATTAGACTTAGAGGAAACACATGACAGGGCTTTGTTGTTATAAAGACAAATCTATGATTTCTTCGGAAAGACAGCAGGTAGGGGGCTAGATTTCTCTGGATCCAGGTCAGAGCAGAAGACCTATCTTCTTTGAGGATCAGATGAGATGAGCTTAGGAAAGAAAAAAAATGGAAAAGAAGAAAAAACCAAGTTTCTTGCTGATGTTCTTTCTTTTCCACCATCACAGTTATGATTTTTAGCTCCCTATTTCCCCGCATTCTAGGCAGCTGCTGGTCAGGAGTTTCCGGATGAAAACTGAATTATTTGGTTATAGTTTAAGGTTCTGGTAAGAGTTTGTATAGTTTCTAGGTAACAATTACCTGAAAATCATGCTATTTTTTTAAAGGAGATGTGAGGGGCGGCTTTGGAGCCTAGTGTGGGCTTCAGGGACTACCACAGTGCAATCATGTTTGCGACACTCAGATCACTCATATAGATATATATATAATATATCTGCGCACACGCACACACACACACACACAAACTTTTATTCTAACAAATAGATTGTGTGTACCCAACTACAAAACAGCAGCATCCTGCAGAAAGTCAGAGTTGCTGTGACTGCATTAAAACATAGTTTGTGTCTCCCTAAGAACTACACATTGTGTTACCCACATCAGCTAAGTCTTTACACTGGTTCTTAAAATGTTCACTGGTCTTTATTGAGAGAGAGAAAAAGAAAGAACAAATGACAAAGAGAATGGGTTTATTCACTGCGTACATCCAAATTCTTGTAATGGTAAGTGTGAACACAATGCAGTATGGGTACAAGGTGGTAGTAATTATTCTGCATTAAGTGGGTGCAAGCTTATACACACTGGTCTAAATCCAACTGTTGGCTCTCAACTTATAGTAGAACCACTGGATCAGTGTAACAATACACACAAGGGTGGACTTACTAAGGCCATTTCCACACTAGACTGTTATTGGTACTATTATGCCACTTTCAACATCCTATGGAACCCTGGGGTTTGCAGTTTAGGGAGGGGCCAGCTGCAAACCCCAGGATTCCATAGAATGTTGAAAATGGAATAATAGCACTATTACAATCTAGTGTGGAAATGGCCTAAGTTCCCATTAATTAAATGGATTGGTCCAATTGGGACTAACACTAATTGGGACTAACTTGCTATGTTAGTTCAGGATGTCAGTGTCACATACACAACAAAATGGTTGGTAGTGGATATGGAGACATCTTCCTTCAACTAGAGGACTTTGAATGTGAAACTAAGCCAGCAAGCAAAGTCCCCCCCACCCCGCAATCAGATAGAATGAGATTGTCCCATATTATCAGCTCTGAACATTAGGACTAGTAATTCACCAGATGCATTTTCATGGAAAATGACAAATGCCGTTAGAATGGCAATCAGTTTGCCAAATACACATTCCAAGCCGGGTATTTCACATCTGAAAGGGATATAAAAAGCAAATATAGCTTTAATCCATATTTTCCACTTTAAAAGCTTTTGCCTTTTAAACACTTTTAAATACCTTTATCTCTCTATACAGATGGCACAAGAGATTACACATGCCATTCTTACCCATTAAACTGAACAAAATGCAAAATGATTTGGACACTAAACCTGTCCGAAACAAAAAAAAAGACTCCATAATTAAATATAACTATTAGTGAGAAAGCAACAATTCTAAGGGAAAGAAAAATCTGGGCCAACAAATACCTTTGCTATTGTTCTTCCATTTTATTTAATTCTTCTGAAACCTGACTAGTTTGTCCTATCATCCTGAAAAAACTGGAATTAATCAGCCCCTAAGAGATTATTTGCTTATAAATAGTTATTGATCAAAGGTAACAAAATTCTCTAACAGAGCTGCCTGGGGTTCCTCTAGACAAATCTGTGGTAAGGCCCAAGTGGAATTCCCCAAATCTAAAAAAAACCCCAATAAACAAACAAACAAATACCCCTCCAAAAATCCTTTTTTGTTAAAAATAAGGGTAGCAGCATAATCTATCTATCTATCTATCTATCTATCTATCTATCTATCTATCTACCTACCTATCTATCATTATAAAATGGCAGCCATTCACCTTTCAACTTGCCATAAACCTGGGGTAGCCCTTAAATGCTGTCTCCTTCAGAAGGAAGAAACCATTTTAAAGAAGGGAAAATGTATAGTACTTCTGTTTGGTTTCAGCAAGAATGACACAAAGTGGAAGGGTTTCTTTTAACTTTGAACACTTAGATTAGAAGAAAGTTCTTATTTCTATCAAATGAAAACTATGTATCTGTTATGGAGGGGCAGAAGGCCAAGACTAGGACCCAATGTGTAGCTAAACCTCATCCCTCCAGTAACATTTTTCTTGACAGCAATAGCAATTCTGTACCATTTGCATTAGTGTTGGTTTTAGGGACCCCCTCCCCAAAAAAACAAGGAACACACCCAATACCAATGCTAGAAAGGATGATGTTGTAGACCTGCTGCTACTTCTGGTCTCTGTACTGAAGGAAGAATTTGTAAACTGCCATCTGATTATCTGAAAGGGCATTATTTCTCTATATGAGCTTAAGATCATCAGAGGAGGGCTTGTTCTCTATCCCACTCAAGTCTGTTGAGAATATGAGACAGAGCCTTCTTGGTAGCTGCTCCCACACTGTAGAACTCCCTCTCACGGGAGGTTAGGTTGGAGATCTCTGTGATAAATTTTTGCTGGCAGGCTAAGACCTTTTTATTTAAACAGGCCTTCAGTTTTTAACTGGACATGGAAGGAGGGCTTTTTAATGGGTTGTGCTGTATGTTATCCTTACCTATTTATTTTTATTTTTCACATATTAAACTGTTTTAAATATTATAATACTATTGTCTACTTAACTTTTTTGTTAACAAATTGTACCATATATTGTTTAAACATTTGGTTTGTTTTAATACTATACTGTAAGCTACCTTGGGCCCCATTAAGTAAATTAACTCACTGGGTGACAATTTGAATAGTGGGAAGGGAACACACATCTCTCTGTGGTTGAAAACAGAATGTGGAACATTCTGGAAAGTTGAAAAAGAGAGCAAGGAGAGGACAGAGCAAGCAAGTAAGAGAGAGAATAGTTTTTGACTCTGGCATCAGCTTCAAACTGCCACTAATTTTTCTTGTAGGTCATTTCAACCATGTTGAATGGGGGGGGGCTAGGACAGGCAGGGAAAAACCTAGGACGAATTAATAATATAAGTGGAGTAAAATATACCTACTAAAGGAATAAAGAAAATATGCATTAAGAGATCCCACTAGATTTGCAATATTTATATTACATGCTGGTAACTGAAATATCCCAAAAGAATAAAATAAAGTCTACTAACTTAAGCTGCTGCTGCCTCCTCCTCCTCCTCCTCCTCCTCCTCCTCTTCTTCTTCTTCTTCTTCTTCTTCTTCTCTCTCTCTCTCTCAATCTCTCTCTTAAAGTACAGGTATGAGAACTTTCACATCAGCAAACATTTTGACAATGTAAATTTATGGTAAATTCAATTTTTCATATCCCCCCCACAGATCTGAGGTCAAATGCTACAAAATAGAAAGTAACTATATCTACGTGGTAGTCCCTAACGAACCTATGCAATGTTCTTTAAATGTTCAAATCAAAATTAAAATCCTATATACTATTAAAATAGCAGAATTTCAGAAAATGAACTCAAAGATGCTGAGGAGAGATCGGTTTGCAGAACTGATCAGTCAGACTCATAGTACTTGTTATCCAATTAGCCCCCATAGAAGTACAAAGCCTGGAATTTCAAGAAAGTTGATGAACAGGAAATAACGAAATGTATATCTTCCAGAATTTGGAAAAAACAGAAACACAAGGTTCCTTTTAACCTCCACACTCTCATTCTTTTTCTTTTGCATGAGAGAGACTTAGGAATAAAGAAGACAAGACCATCTCTGCAGAACTATAGAACAAATATGGCAAGTGTGGAGGACACATGAAAATAGCACTCATGCTGTTGGGTACCATGGTGCCACCTAAGGCTGACATCCTAGTCCATTTGTGCTCAGTCTTTATTTATTTTTAAACATAGAACTGACTGAATGAGTTCAGATCCTGAATTCACACTTCAGCCATCACAACACTCTCTTCACCTAACAGATCATCACTTTATGGATCCTAAGCTGACCCAGGTGGGTGTGTGCCAAGGAAGTTCCATGGGTGCTCTGTAGTTTTCGACATCTTTGAATACACTGGGATACAGTCTCTACTCTAAATCATTGGAAATCTCTATGAAAAGCCAGGCTCCCTTGATAATCTTATTCCTACTACTACAGTGTTTTCAAAGGTGGTAGAATGCACCAACTATGAAGACCATCTCCCTGATGTAGAGTTCACATATGGAGTTAGATTATAAACAAGAATGTCCTACTTACAATCTTATTTATTTGTTGTATTTTTAGGTCCCCTTTCTCCCAGAATTGGGACCCTGTCTGACCACTATACTAAACTATAATATTAACACTATGACTTTCATAGTAGTCTTCTGTCTATTAACTTGATAAATCATGATTGTGTTTTGATTATTCCTTACTAAATAGTTTTCATGTTTAAACAGACTCTTAAGTGACAATCTGATTGAAGAAGAAAAGGTCAATTCCTAAACTCAAGAATTTTGTTTTGTAAATATAATAGTACATTAGGATATATTCTGTTGTTTAAGGACAGGTGTTTCTTATTCTACATCACAGTATACTTCAGACCTACTATTTCTGTTTTTTACATGATTCCAGATGAATACTGATTTTGGCAAAGGACATCTCTCAAGGGGTGATGGTAATCACATCTGTCAATCACTACTGGACTGCTACTGTTAAACTGTCAGGTGGTTTATTTAGTGCTAAAAAAGCAAGCACAAAAACAAAACAAAGAAAATCACAATGAAAGAACACAATTATATAAAATACACATTGTGCTTTTCAGCTATCTCATGCATGCCCAGTGAAATGGTGAGTTAAGTCCTGCATCCATTTCACACTATAAAATTATAGCACTATGATCTGACTTTAACTTCTGTGGCTCCATTCTATGGAATCCTAGGGTCTGAAGTCTGCTTAGACACTGGAGCTCTCTGGCTAGGAATTCTAAATACCTCTCCATAAACTACAAATCCAGGGCCTATAATTGTTAAAGGGCCTCTGATGCATTTGGGACACTAGATGGAAACCACTGCAACATGATCCCACAGGAGAATTCCACTGGTGGACATGATGGATGGGTGATTCATATCGACTTATTTGACTTACTTTCATTTAGGCTATATTGATATAAATGTAGCAAGCTACTAAAATGGAAACAGGAAGAGTGTTAGAAGGGGGTCAGATATGCTCTGGTTCCAGTTAAACTGGATTTGAGGACAGCCAAAATGAAGTGAAGCACTGATGCAACATGATGACTATTTATTCTGTTGATAGTTGATATAATACAAATATAGAAATAAAAAAAAATGCAAAAAGAGCCTCTTCAGCTGAAATTTCACACAGATGTTTGCGTACATGAGAGTCAGTGTGATACAGTAGTTTGAATATTAAACTAGAACTCTGGGAGTGGAGTTTGAATCCCGTTAAGCCATGGAAAACTGCTAGGTGAACTTAGGGTAGTCAGACTTGGAGGGGGCAAAGCAAAACTGTTCTCTGAATAGATCTTGCCAAGAAAATCCCTTGATAGGTTTGCCTTCAGTCAGAAATG
>CAOKZL010005325.1:0-13239 GCA_948472985.1 Iguana delicatissima | reverse complement strand
AAAAAGGGAAAAAGGGAAGAGAGGAGGCAAAATTGAGAATAAAGGTCACTGAGAGAGGGGGGGAAACAAATTGAGACGAAAAATTTGGGGAGGGAACGGGGGGAAAGAAGTAGAGAGGGGGGGAGAGGGTTGGAGAAAAAAAAGGTGGGGGTTGGAAAAGGACTTTGAAGAAAGGGGGGGTTGGAAGGATGAGAGGTTAAAAAGGGGGGAAAAAAATTGGGAAAAAGGATATCACAGTCAAGGAGAAAGTGGTTTGGAGGGAGGTGAGGGCTGTGTGGTTTGAATAAATGACAAGGGGGGTTCCGGGTTGGATTGAATGGTAAAATTATTGTAAAATATAAACTCTAAATTTTTAAAATAATAAGAGTGATAAAGATGAACTGGTGAATGATAAATTGCTCTGAAAATACTGATTTTTTTGAATAATACAATTAGAGATTGAATAAGAGTTAGAATTAATTATTATATACTGAGTTTCTGATTTGATATTTGAATAATTGAACAATTGAAACCTTTCCACTTTCTTCTTTGACATTTGATAGTTAATATTTGATATTGGATAATAATATTAGATAATTTTGTCTGGATCCTGAATTGAATCAATATAATAATAATTAAATTTTAATAGTAATTGAGATATAGATAGAATTGTATTTAATTGAACTCTTGAATTTAGGGGCACCCGAGGGTTTTGAGATATTGAGGAATTTAATTTACTGTGTGAGTAGAATTGATTAATTGTGAGGTTTGGGGGCCTAATAAATTAGAAGTTGGGGGATATTAAGAAGATTAAATTAATTTATTTCCTTTTTTTGAGTGAATAAAATTAAAAGAGTTACTTAATTTGATAATTAGATAAGTCAATAAATTGAGAAAGACAGACAAAGGAATTAAGGGAAGGTAAAAAAAAAAAAGAAGTAATAAATAAGTATAGGGGGGGCATTGAGAAAATTTAAAATAATAGGGCAAAAAATGATGGAGCAGGGAAAAAGGGGGGGTGGGACAAAGGGAAAACAGCCCCCAAAAACAAACTGTATTACAAAGAAAGGGGGTCATAGGGAAACAAGCTGTCAACACCGGAAATGAAGACATTGACGACAGAAAGGCAAGGACCAAATCAAAAGTTTTGGGAAAGGATGTAGGGGAAATACGGGGAAAATTTAAAAATGGTATTTAAAACAGGGGAAAAGAAAGAAATCAGGACGGAAATGAAGCATATGAGAATGGAAATAAAAAAACATTAAAAAAGAATTGGAAATATTTAATGGAAAGTTGGATAATTCACAAAAGGTTTAAAAAAGGTAAGTGACAAGGGGGAAACAGATGGAGGGAAAGACAAAAGGTTGGGGGGGGTTTAAAAGGGGGAAGACAGAAGGAAAGACTGAACAATTAGAAAAGACAATGTTATACTTTTGGGCATAAGAAATAGAAATAAATGAAAAAATAAGAGGTTTGAAGGAGGAAGATCAAGAGAATTTGTATCAAAGACTGACAATACCTCTGGCACCCTTCCCAAATGTTTTGCAATATTTTTTTTCAAATCAAGATACAAAAATCTATCGTTTCTGGAAGTTTTGTGTCGATTAATAGAATGAAAATTTCCCCCATTTCTTTTATTATTTACTTCTTCTAAAAAGAAATAAAAAAAATTAAAAAGAAACTTTTGGTAATTTCCCCTCCCCTATCTTAGTACTTCTAACCTATACCTATCATCTTTAAGGGGATTAACCCCCCATTCCAGTCCCAAAAATCATTTTATATTCCTCAAAAAATTAAATATCTAGAACTTTTGAAAAAATTTTTCTTTTATTTTAAGGGGCCATATACTGCTATCACTAATACTTTTAAATCTTTTTTTTACCTCAACTGTACCACATGTCCTCCTCATCACTATATATTTTTTTTCTTCATGTTATTATTCACATATATGTTAATTTTTTCCTTTTTTTTAAATCGACGAAAAAAATTTGCCCTAATTGGGATTTTTGATATTTTCACTTTAATTGAATTTTTTAATTGCTAATATATTACTTTTTTTTTTTTACCATGAAATATACTTTTCCCTTTTTTATACGGAAGTTTAGGAAAAATTCCAAGATAAAAGTTTTTTTTCTTTTTTTTTGGTAAATTTTAATTAATTTTACCAACCCCAAATCTTTCTTTTGTTTTCTTCCAGTCCTAAACTAATTCCTTAATGAACTTTGTTCCTTCCCCTTTTCTTTTTTTTTTTTCCTTTTCTTTTCCCCCTTCCGTCTTCTCTAGTTCCTTCTTTTTTTTGCATTTTTTTGTTTCATTTGTTTTTCCTTATTTTCTTTTCCATTCCAGTTGTCTGTTTTTTTTTCCCCTTTTTTTCCTTTCTTTTTAAATGTCGGTTCCTTTTCTTTTTAAACTTTTCCAATCTTCTCATGAATTCTTTTGTTTAAAGAATTAAAACATATCTTCTTTGTTCCCAGGGTGAATTCCCTCATTTTTTTATTCCAGCTTCTCTAGTTTGGGTTAAGAAATTGTATTCTCTTCTTCTTTTGAGCACATTTGGGGTGTATGTCTTTAAAAACCTTCACCCCTTTTTTTTTCCCCCAAATTTTTTGTGTAACTACAATTCAAAACCAAATCCTTCATCGTTTCTCAAAAAAAATCACATGTCAGGGTAACTTCTTCCTTTTTATTTTAATTTATAAAAACACTCTATTACCCAAAATTTGTTCGGGTTCCCCACCTTTGGTCCAGAGGATCCATTTTGATAAAAATTTCATTTCCTCCTTCAACCTTTTTTTATCGTTTTTTTATTTCTTTTCCCTTTTTTCCCAAGTTAGCTTTTTTTTGTTTACCTTTGTTTCCCAACCTTTGTTTTCCCCCTCTCTCCACCTTGTCACTTACCTGTTTTAACTTTTTTGGGATATTATCCAACTTTCCATTAAATATTTCCAATTTTTTTTTAAATGTTGTTTTTATTTCCATTCTCATACTTTTCCCCCTGATTTTTTTCATTTTGTTTTAAAACCTTGTTAATTTTGTTTTTCCTCCAGACATCCATTCCAATTTTTGTTTTGGTCCTTGCCTTTCTGTTAAATGTTTCATTTCCTTTTACATATTTCTGATGATGCCCTTTTTTTAAACAGTTTTATTTGGGGCGTGTTCCTGTCCCAGCCCCCCTTTTTCCCCTGCCCATCTTGTCTATTACTTTTTTTCCCAAAGTCCTATACTTTTTTAACTTCTTTTTATCTTTACCTTCCCTTAATTCCTTTGCTGCTTTCTAATTTTTTATTTATCAATTATGAATTAAAAAACTATTTTTAAAAACCCCAAAAAAAGGAAATAAATTAATTTAATTTCTTAATACCCCCCAATTCAATTTTTTAGGTCCCAATTAACCTACAATTAATCAATTTACTACACAGAAAATTAAATTCCTAATATCTCAAAACCCTTGGGGTCCAATTTTTAAATTCAATTAAAAACAATTCTGATCTTTTCTTTACATTATAATCAAAATTATTTTATTCAATTCAGGATCCAAAAAAATTATCTAATATCTATTATCCAATATCAAATATTAACTATCAAATGTCAAAGAACAAGTGGAAAAAGGGGTTTAATTTTAAAATTTTAAATATCAAATCAGAAACTCAGTTTTAATAATTAATTCTAACTCTTATTAACTTAATTGTATTATTCAACAAAATCATATTTTCAGAGCAATTTATTTCACCCGTTCATCTTTATCACTCTTTTATTTTAAAAAATTTTGGTTTATATTTTACAATATATTTTACCATTCAATAACCAGGAACCCCTTTTTACTTGTATTTATTCAAACCACCAGCCCTCACCTCCCTCCAAACCACTTTTTTCGATTTATATCCTTATTCCCAACCTTTTCCCTTATAACCTCTCATCCTTCCACTCCCACTTTTTTCTCAATGTCCTTCTTTTTTAATTTCCCCATTTCCCTTTTTCCAACCCCTCATCTCCCTTTCGTTTTTTTTCCAATTTTTCCCCCTCCTCTTCTTTTCCCCCTCTTTCCTTTCTCCTTCCCCTTTTTCCCTTCCTTTTACTACCTCTCCCCCTTCTTTTCCTTTTTTTCCCGGTCCTTCCCCCTTCCCTTTTCCCTTTGCCCCCCTTTCTTTTCCCACTCTTTTGTTTTGTTTTTTCCTTTTCCCCCACCCCTCAATTCCCCTTGCTCTCCCGTCACCCCCCTCTTCCCCTGTCTCTCTCCATCTCCCCGCTTGCTTTTTGTCCGTCTCTTTTCGTCTCTTCCCCTTACTTCTCCAATTTCCTTCCCTTTTACTTTCGCCTTTTCTCCCTTTTTCTCTTTCCCTTTTTCCCCTTCTCTCTTTTTTTTTCTGTTCACAGCGACTCGTCCCTTTTCCCCTTGTCTTACTCATTCGGCTGCCACCTCCATCTGTCCTTCACACGCTTACCCCTCTTTCGTCCAATTTAATTTCCCTTTGGCTAAAAGCTCAACTCAGCTCCTCTTCTCTGCTCATCCGCCATGTCAGTTACCAGACATTTTTAAAACTCCAAACCCTCTCCCCAATCTTAAATTATCCTTTTTTAACTTTTTAAAATAATCGCACTAATTATAAACGATATAGGGGGATTTCACATTTTAAATTTTGTCATTTCATTAAAACCCCAGGAATGGTAAGTAAAGCCACCTTCTCGCGCCACAGAAAAGCCGCCCGTAGCGGAGTGCCACCCCTTTAATCCCCCAAATTTACCTTTCCCGGAACCCCCCAATTTAAAAATTCTTTTCCTTATTTCTTAGTAAAAGTTTATCTGGGTAACTACTCAGTGGTTTTCCCCCTTTTTTGTACTTACTGGGTTCTGTAACAGTGGGGACACATCCAGCCTGTTAAGGCATTTCGGGATAATGGGGCTCTGCATCCCTTTTTCCCAAACGTGTCTTTCCCCCTTCCCCTCTGGAGTTTGGATTACAAAACCCCCCCCCCCTTATCCCCCTTATCCAGGGATCATTTTCCTCTATGTTAGATTAATTTTCAGAGGAAATTCCGCTCGCGTCGGATCATGGAATCCCCGGAGCTCCAGGGATTCCACCCGTTCGGTGTGTCTCCTCACCGGAAGTCAACCCCTGGAATCTCAAGGCAGGCCTAGCAGTATCTGCTGAAAACCCAGGACAGCTACTGCTGAGTTAGTGTAAGATGGTAGATATTATGCCTTGTACGAGGCCTGAACATTGGTTAATCTGGTCTCTCATTGCTTACACTAACTCAGCAGTAGCTGTCCTGGGTTTTAGGCAGGATGCTTTGCTAGGCCTGCCTTGAGATTCCAGGGGTTGACTTCCGGTGAGGAGACACACCGACGGGGTGGTATCCCTGGAGCTCCGGGGATTCCATGATCCGACGCGAGCGGAATTTCCTCTGAAAATTAATCTAACATAGTAGAGGAAAATGATCCCTGGATAAGAGGGGATCACGGAGGAGGCTCGCGGCAATCCAAACATGCTACAAGAGAGGGGAAGGAGGGAAGACACGATTGGAACAAGGATCGCAGAGCCGCCATTATCGCGACAGATCGCCTTAACAGGCTGGATGTGTCCCCACTGTTACAGAACCCAGTAAGTACAGAAAGCGAGGAAACCACTGAGTAGTTACCCAGATAAACTTTTACTGAGAGAAATAAGGAAAAGAATTGTTCTAACTCTAAAAGGAGAGGCAGATTGCCTAAGAGATAAACTCTGGGAATGTAAAGGTGGTGGCGACAGCTACCGCTACGGAGCGGCTGTTCTGTTCTGTGCAGCAGAGAAGAGTGGCTTTACTTACCATTCCTGTTGGGATGTTAATGAAATGAGCAAAAGTTAAATAGTGAAATCCACCTATATCGTTTATAATTAGTGCGATTGATATTGAGAAAGATTGGGAAACAGTGATGAATTAATGAGGTGTGTGAGACGGTCGGAGTATTGAAATGTCTGGTAGTGACTGACATGGCGGATGAGCAGAGAAGATGGAGCTGAGTTGAGCTGTGTAGCCAGAAGGAATTAAAGTGGTGAGACGAAAGAGGGAGTAAGCGTGTGAAGGACAGATGGAGGTGGCAGCCGAATAGAGTAGAGACGAGGGACGGAAAGAGGGACGAGTCGCTGTGAACAGAGATCGGATGAAAGCAAGCAGAGAGAGGTGGAGAGAGAAGAGAGAAAGGAAGAGAGGAGGCGAGACAGTGAGAGCGAGGACATTGAGAGAGACGTGGAAGCGGATAGAGATGACGAACAGAGACGACGGCCAAAAACCGAAGGGGGGGGAAAAAAAAGCCGGGTGAAAATTAAAGATAAAAAAGGAAAAGGGGGGAAAACTGGAGGGAAAAGGGAAAAAGGGAAAAATTTTGGGAAAAAAAATAGAGGAGAAAAAGTCTTAAGGGGATAGGGAAAGGGGAAAAAAAAAAGAAAAAAGGGGGAAAAAATTGGGAAAAAAAAAAAAATTTTTTATTTAAATTTTTTTTAAAATTTTTTCAAAAAAAACAAAACAAAAGAAAAAAATTTTTAAAAAAAGGTAGGAAAAGATAATTAAAAACCCAAAAAAATTTTCTTTTGGGGGGAAAAAAAAAAAGCGGCCTTTTTAAAAAAAAACCTTTTCCTTTGGGGTTTAAATAAAGAAAAATTTTTTAAAATAATTTTGGTTTAAACAATTTTTAAAAATTTTAAAATTTATTGTTTTAAAGGGGGTTTTAAGGGGGGTTTTTTTTGTTTAAAAAGAAAACGGGTTTGAAAAAAGGGGTTTATTTTTAAAAAAAGGGGAAATTTAAAATTTTTCAAAAAATTTTTTTTTTAAAAAAGGGAAAAAACCCCCTTAAAAAATGAAAAGGGGGAAAGGGGAAAAAAGGGAAAGGAAAAAAAGGTTTTAAAAATTTTTTTGGGGGGAAGAAGAATGGGGGGAAAAAAAAAAAAAAAAGGGAAAAAAAGTTATTTGAAAAAAAGGGAAATTTAAAGAAAAATTGAAAAAAAGGGGGGGAAAATTTGGGGAAAAAAAAAATTTAAAGGGGGGAAAAAAAGGAAGGGGAAAGGGTGGGAAAAAAAAATTTTTTAAAATTTTTAAAAAAAAATTCCAGGGAAAAATAAAAAGGGGGTTTTTAAAAAAGGGGTTTGGGGAAAGAAAAAATTTTTTTTTAAAAAGAAAAAGGGAAAAAAAAAAAAAAATTTTAAAAATTTTTTTGGGGGAAATTTTTAATTAAAAAATAAAAATTTTTATTAAAAATTTTGAATTCCCAAATTTTTTTAATTTTTAAAAAAAAAAAAAATTTTAAAATTTGTTTTTTTTTAAAAAAATTAAATAAAATTAAAAAAATTTTAAATTTTTTTAAATTTTTAAAAAAAAAAATTTAAATTTTTTGAAATTTATTTTTTTTTTTTTAAAAAATTTTTTTTGAAAAAAATTAAAAATTGAAAAAATTTAAATTGATAAATTTTAAATTTAAAACCCCTTTTTAAAAAAATTTTAAAAAGGGTTTTAAATTGTGGGAAATTTTTATTTTATGGAATTAAGTTAATGACCTAAAGGAAAGGTCTAAAACTTATCAGTGGAAATATTGCTGGAAAAGGGTAAATCAAGATTACTGATGATATGATTAATAAAATTTATTATATTTGGATTTAAAATTTAATTTTAAATATTTACTCTATTTGTTTATGTATCTTAACCAATTTTTAGCTTTTACACTTCACCACATGTGAAAAAAGTTCCCTTTTTTCTCACATTTCCAGCATTTAACTAATTTCTTATTTTTATTCATTTTAGAGATTCTAACTGGGGTTAAATACCATCTATAATAAATCTTATAAAAATTTTCCTTTATATCATAACATCTAGTGAAGTCTTATTTACTTTCCAGGCTTTTTGCCACTGATTCAAAGTAATTGTATGACCTATGTCCTGACCCCCATTTTATCATATTTGTTTTGATAGTTTCTTGTTCTAATTCTAAACTTAACAACAATTTATAAATCTTACTTAAAGGTTTTCTACTCCTGGTTTCATTATTTTTTATCGAATTATTTTCTTTAAAGTTATCCCTTTATCCTTCATATCCTCCTTATATTTCTCTGCCAATTGTCTATGAGAAGCCAATGAGTTGAAAAGCCATCTTCTATCAATTCTTCCCTGGTTTTTAATTTAACCTTATCTCCTCTCTTTTGATTATATCCTTGTATGACAACCATTTTTTTTCGTTCTTATTTTCTCTAATCTATAAAAAGCTTCATGGCGAAGTCAATGTGGTAATTTTAAATATAATTTTCCCTAAGTTTTAACCAAATTCTTAAAATTGCTTTTCTAACATAGTGGTCCATAAATACTCTATTATTCCTGTATTTATCATACCAAATGTCGCATGCCAGCCGTAGTATAAATTAAATCCCTCTAAATTTAATAATTTCGTATTTTCCAATAAAATCCATTCCTTTAACCACACTAACTCGCGGTTGATAATATAATTTAAGGTCTGGCATGCTTAGACCACCCTTCTCTTTAGCTTCTTTAAATATTTCCATTTAATTCTAGGTTTCTTCCGTTCCATACAAATTTACTAAAATCTTGCTCCACCTTTTAATGCTTTATCATTCATCAATATGGTAAATTTTGAAACAAAAAGATATCTTGGCAATATATTCATTTTTATTTCAGAAATTTTTCCCTAATAAGGATAATTTAAATTTCCCCATCTTTTCAAATCCTTTTTATTTCTTTCCAAATTCTATTGTAATTATTTTCAAATAATTCTGAATTGTTTTTCGTTATTGAAATTTCCCCAAAATACCTTACTTTTTTCACTTTTTTAAAACCCTGTGATATTCATTAATTCTGCTTCTTGTATTTGCTCATATTTTTTGTAATCATTACTGTTTTTATCTTTATTTATTCTTAAACCACCCATTGTCCAAATTTTTCCCATTATTTCCATAAATGATTTTATGCTTTTTTTTGGGTCTTCCAATATTATCACCATATCTCCGCAAATGCCTGAATTTTAAATTCATCCCCTTTTAATTTTCGTTCCTCTTTTTTTCCTCCTTGTTTAAAAATTTTAGTAGTTAATATCTCTAAACACATAATAAATAACAATGGAGAAAGTGGACATCCCTGTTTTGTACCTTTATTAATTTTAAATGAATTTTTTTCCCCATTTACTAATAAACATGCTTTTTGATCTCTATATATTGCTTGTATCCACTCTTTACATCTTTCTCCAATACCTAATTTATTCATCATTTAAATAAAAAGTTCCAATTTACATTATCAAAGGGCCCTTTTTCCCACATCTAAAAATACTAATGTTTACTTCTTTTTGATTCATCTTTTGGTAATTTTTTATTTATCTTTGATTCCCTCTTATATTATTTTTCAAATATCTACCCGGTAAAAAATCCATTTTGATCCTCGTGTCCCCCATTCTACATTCCCTTTTTTTAACCTATTCGCTAATATTGAGGAGAAGATTTTGTAATCTATATTTAATAGTGAAATTGGCCTATAATTTCTTTTATCCTGTTTGTCCTTCCCTTCTTTCGGAATTAAAGATATTGAATCCTTCCACGAATTTGGTTTTTTTCCCTTTTAATGGAATTTATCACTTGAAGTAACAAGGGTGCTAATAAATCTTGAAATGTTTTATAATACAACGTTATAAACCCATCCGGTCCTGGTGCTTTCCCTCCCTTCAATCTTTTTATTGCATCTTTAACCTCTTCAATTTTAATTGGTTTATCTAATTCTTCTCTTTGTGTTTCTGACAGTCCTATAATATCCACTGATGTAAATAATCCCCTATCTTGCTTTCCTGTTTTTGTGATTGACCCTTTCTTTAAATAATTCCTCAAGTAATTTATTAATATTTTTAATTTTGCTCTGTTGATAATGAATGATCTGACCTTTTTTTAATTCTCTAATACTCTTTTTTCTCTTTTTTTTCCTTAACCTATAAAAAAACCACCTCCCTGGTTTATTTGCATGCTCAAAATGCCTTTGTTTTATAAATTTCAATTTCTTCTCCATTTCTTCCATAGTTAACAAAGAAAATTGTTTTTCTAAACTTTGAATATCACTCTGAATTTTGACATCTTTAGGTCTTTTTTTTAACTTCCTTTCTTTCTCCTGCAATTTATCTAATATATATACTTCTTTTTCTTTCCTTTGCTTTGATAACCAGGCTTGTTGGCTTATAAAAAATCCCCTCATTACAGCCTTTTTAATTTTTTCCCACACCGTCTGAAATAAATTTTTTTCCCCCAAAATTTTTTCAAAAAATTTCCCTTTTAATTCCTTTTCTGCTTTCCCACAACCCCTTTTTCTTTTTTTAATAAACTCTCTTTTAATTTCCAATTCCAAATGTTTTCACCAAATTGTAATTAATAATATTGGACAGTGATCTGAAATGGTTCTGGGAAATGTTTCCATGCTAGTGATATTTTTTTCAAATCCCAAGATACAAAAAAATTATCTTTGGACCATGTTTTTTGTGGGTCTTTAATAGAATGTAAATTCTCCTCCATTTCCTTTTTTACTTTTTTTTTCTAAAAAAAAATAATCTAATAAATTAAAGAAACTTTTTGGTAATTTTCCCCCCCCCTATCTTAGTACTTCTTAAAACCCATACCTGATCTATCTATTAAGGGATTCAGAACCCCATTCCAGTCCCCCCTAAGAATCATTTTATATTCCTCTAAATCAATTAATATCTCTAGTAACTTTTTATAAAAATTTTCTTTTATTCTCTAAGGGGCCATATTTCTCCCACCCCCAATACCTTTTTAAAACTTTAATTTTTTTCCTCAACTGCTACCACATTCCTGCCTCATCACTATATATTTGTTTTGCTTCATGTCTATTATTCACATATATCGTTACACCTTTTTTTTTTTTTATTAATCGACAAAAAAAAACTTTGTCCTAATTTGGGATTTTTGATATATTTCAGGTCTTTACATCTGAATGGGGCTCTTGAATTTCTAATATATCTACTTTTAATTTTTCTACCTGATGAAATATACGTTTCCTTTTATACGGAGAGTTTAGGCCACGAACATTCCAAGATAAAAGTTTTATTTTATTTTGTTTTTGGTCAATTTTAATTAATATTACTCAATCCCAATCTCTTCTGTTTGTTCTTTTTTCCAGTCCTAAATCTAATTCCTGTAATGAACTTTGTTCCTCTTCTCCTATTTCTTCTTCCTCTCCCCTATTTCTTCCCCCCTTCTTTTCCCCCCTTTTCGTCTTCTCTCTAGTTCTTCCTTTTTTGTATTCTTGCTATTTCTTGTTTCATTTGTTCTTTTTCCCTTTTTTTCTTTTCCCCTTCCTTTAGTTGTCTGTTTTTTTTTCTTTTTCCTTTTTCCTTCTGCCGATCACTTGTCTGGTCTCCTATTCTGTTTAACTCTTCTTTTTACCCTTTTCATGAATTCTTTTGCTTTTGTAACCGAATTCAAAACATATCTTTTTTGTTCCCAGTGAATGATATTCCCTCAGTTCTCTCCCACATATATTTTATTCCAGCTTCTCTCAAGATTTGGGTTAAGAAATTGTATTCTCTTCTTCTTTTGAGCACAGTTGGATGTATGTCTTTAAAAACCTTCACCTCCTTCTTTCTATCACCAATTTTTTTGTGTAACTACAATTCAAAACCAAATCCTTCATTTGTTCTCTCAAAAAATAAATCACATGTCACGGGTAACTTCTTCTTTTTGCCACTTTGAATTTATACGAAACACTCTTCTATCTCCAAATCCAATTGTTCTGGTTCCCAGCCTATGTAATGTGCCAGAGGTATTGTCGTTTAAAAAATTCTCTTGATCTTCCTCCTTCAAACCTCTTATTTTTATCGATTTATTTCTATTTCTTATGTCCAAGTATAACATTGTCTTTTCTAATTTTTCAGTCTTTCCTTCTGTCTTCACCATTTGATCTTCCAACCTCGTTGTTTTTCCTCCATCTGCTCCACTTGTCACTTACCTGTTTAACTCTTTTGGATATTATCCAACTTTCCATTAAATATTTCCAATTTTTTTAATGTTTTTTTTATTTCCATTCTCATATGCTTCATTTCCGTCCTAATTTCTTTCATTTCTGTCTTAAATACCATTGTTAATTTCTGTATTTCCTCCAGTACATCCATTCCAATTTTGATTTGGTCCTTGCCTTTCTGTCGTCAATGTCTTCATTTCCGGGTGTTGACAGCTTGATTTCTGATGATGCCTTCTTTGTAATACAGTTTGTATTTGGGGCTGTGTTCCTGTCCCAGCCCTCCTTTTTCCCGCTGCCATATCTTGTCTGATTCTTTAATTCCTCAATGTCCTTACTTATTTATTACTTCTTTTTATCTACCTTCCCTTAATTCCTTTGTCTGTCTTTCTCAATTTATTGACTTATCTAATTATTGAATTAAGTAACTATTTTTTAAATTTTATTCACTCTAAAAAAGGAAATTTAAAATTTAAATTTTAAACTTCTTAATATCTCCCAACTTCTAATTTATTAGGTCCAATTCAACCTCACAATTAATCAATTCTCTCACACAGTAAATTAAATTCCTCAATATCTCAAAACCCTCTGGTGTCCTAATTCAAGAGTTCAATTCAAATACAATTCTGATCTATATCTCAATTACTATTATAATCAATATTATTATATTGATTCAATTCAGGATCCAGACAAAATTTCCAATATCTATTTTCCAATATCAAATATTAACTATCAAATGTCAAAGATAGAAGTGGAAAGGTGTTCAATTGTTCAATTATTCAAATATAAATCAGAAACTCAGTATATAATAATTAATTCTAACTCTTATTCAATCTCTAATTGTAATTTTTCAACAAAATCAGTATTTTCAAGCAATTTATCATTCACCAGTTCATCTTTATCACTCTTATTATTTTAAAAATTTAGAGTTTATATTTTACATATATTTACCCTTCAATCCAACCAGGAACCCCTTATGTTTCACTTGTCTTTTCAAACCACACAGCCCTCACCTCCCTCCAAACCACTTTCTCCTCGACTGTGATATCCTTATTCCCCAAACCCTTTTTCCCTTTTAACCTCTCATCCTTCCACTCCACTTTCTCTCAATGTCCTTCTCTCAAACCTCCCCCTCCTTTCTCCAACTTCTCCACCCCTCTCTACTTGCTTTCGTCCTCGTCCCAATTTCTTCGTCTCAATTTCTTCCACCTCTCTCTCAGTGACCTTTATTTTCACAGTCTTGCCTCCTTCTCCTTTCCCTCTTACTCCACCCCCCCCC
>CAOKZL010005324.1:0-10712 GCA_948472985.1 Iguana delicatissima | reverse complement strand
ATAATAATAGTAATAGAAACCCCTTTTGATCCTTTTGGGGAAGGGGCGGGATAGAAATAAATATTATTATTATTATTATTATTATTATTATTATTATTATTATTATTATTTTTTTCTTATCCACCTTTCCCCATGGGTTGAGACGGGGGATGACAGTAGATTAAAATGTCTTTTCAAGAACTAAAGGGCCCCTAAAATTAATTTTTGGCATTGCAAATATTCATATGTTATAGAATCAGAGTCACAAAACAGATGTTACATTTTGGTGTGACACAGAAAGGTACAAGAAGAGGTGTATTATTTACAGTTCATTTGGTTGACAATGTAGACTATATTTGGCATCTTTTAAAAATTATATACAAGAGCTAACATGATGTAGTGGTTTGAGCACTGGAATACAACCCTAAGGGTTTTTTCCCCCCGTCAGCCAAAAGGAACTCACTGGGTGATAGGATAGGTACAAGACAGTAGTTTATTAATATAGAGAAACTATTGCTTCCCAGTAGCTACTAATATAAGGGTTAAATAAATTTCACTAAGACTGAGTGTATCTTTGGGTTTTTAAAGCCCCAAAATATATTTATGTTTTAGTATAGTATAGTTTGGTCTTGTTTTTTGTCCCTAATACTCTTTTTCAATGTTTGTTCTTATGTTGTTATCTTGGTTTTTTTAAATGTGTGTTCTATGTTGTTTTATAAATAATAACAAAAATTTAAAAAGGAAAAAGCTCAGAGTGAATTTGGGGGAAACATCACACCTTCCCACCCCCAAAAAACCCCATGATAGGTTTGCTTAAGGTCACCATAAGCGGGGGAGCACAAAAACAATAATTATATTGCTAATTTCAGAGGGAAAATAATAATAATAATAATAATAATAAAAAACTTTAAAAAACTTTTTGTAGCTCTGTAATAGCATTGTCATGTGAGCAAAAAGAAGGGTTTTTAATTTTAAATTTTTTGTTACTTCCAACCAAAACAGGACAATGAAAAAATTTAAAATCTTTTTTCTTAAAATCAAATCAACAAGCGGTTCATGTCTGGATTAACCAAAAGGATTCCAGCTCTTAATTATTAATTAAAATACAGGCTGGATGTCCCTTATTAAAAGGCTTGAGATTAGCAGTGGTCCATATTTTTGGATTTTCTTGGATTTTGCAATATCTGCTTTTGCCTCTACATACAGAGTGAAATATCTTGGGGAAAAATATTAATTTTTTCCCTCACCTTCATTACTTCACCAGGATTCTCGTTTTGTTAAATAAAAATGAAAAAAAAGAGCCAGAGGAGAGGGCAGGGAAAAAATTCCCTTTAAATGTCCCTGTTTCTCAGCCTGCCCGCCCCTCCCCAGCCTCACCTCCTGTTTGTGCCATTTGTGCTGTGTATGAGACATGAGGCCGGAGAGAGACTGAGGATTTGTGAAATGGCAGGAATCCACGCCTCCCGCCATTTCAAAGATCCTCACATCCCTCTCTCCAGTCTTGTGCTTCTTGCGTTTTCTCCCGCCCTTTCCCGGGGCCCCCCAGCCTCTTGCTTCCACCTTTACCCAAACACCATACAGGCTGAAGCGGGGGGGCTGACGGCAAAGAGTTTTGATTTTTGGAGGGCTTTGGATTATGGATTTCTGGAGAAGGAAAGGTCAACCTGTATTTCTGTTGCATCCTATATTGTGAATCTCAGGAGAGCATACAAGTAAAATTGACAGGAGCAGATTAAAATATTTTAGAGCAATTAAAATAATTTAAATAAAATTAAACATACTATAAATAATTTAACCAGTTAAAACAGCTTAAAAAGGTTAAATTCACATGCAAGGATATTTTGAAACTCATAGGTATTCATCAGCAGCCATTTTTTTTACCACATGAGCCTTCCCCCTAGAGTAGCCCCACTGACTCAATAGATGCTACTTAACACACCATTCACTGCATACCCTCCAACATTTCACAGAAAAAAAAGTGAGACTCATGTGGCCAAGCAACACCCAAAATGTTGAAAAAGGGGCACACACAGGCAAGCACGCAGGCCGGGGAGAGGTTGCCAGTTTGCTTTTGCTTGAGCTTATTGGGAGGAGAAAGACCCCTGCCCCCTCTGTTTTCTTCCCTCCCCGCTGAGTTAATTGAATACAAGCTACTTTTGCACTTTAAAGTCAGTTTGCGTCAATTGAAGTAAGCTGAGAAAAAAGGGGGGGAAGAAGGAGGAGGACAGAGAAACCGGGTACATTTTAAAAGCAGCTGAAAAAGCAGGACAGTAGAGGATTAATTGGAACTGTTCTTCCCAAAATTTTAGGCATTTTAAATGCAAATAGAAGATTTCTAGGTAGGAACCATTTTCAGCATCTCACTCTTTGCAATGCTATGAAATCAGGGACTGAAGGAAAATTTTAGTGTGGGGGCAGAATTCTTATGGGGAGCCCTCCCCCCCCCTCCCCTTTCCCATAGCTATAACCCTGTTTAGGCACCTGATGAAATGGGCTGTTGTTGTTTTTTGTGCCTTCAAGTGGCTATGGTATGGCTCGGGCAAACCTGTCATGGCGCTTCCGGGGGCAAAGAGTGTGTGACATTCTCAAGGCCACCCAGTGGGTTTCCATGGCCGAGCAGGGAACTGAACCCTGGTCTCCAGAGTTGTGGTCCAGTGCTCAAACTGCTACACCACCCTGGCTCTTGACTGAAGACCATCAAAGCCCATGCTGAATTTCTGTCTAAATTGGGGCTACAGTTCCCATGTGCCACCAAAAGGATGGGGTGGTGGGGAACAGCCCCAAGGCAGTCAGGAAAAAAGGGGCACAAAAATCGGTGGAAAACAAAATTAACAGTCATTTTAGAAATAGCTACAGTTTGGGGGGAAAATATTCCCTTCATGCGTTGCAATGCACTATCAAACATATAGTTTTTTACTTCCTCATAATTTTTTTGAAAACTCTCTGGATTTAAGAGTGTTTCTTTTTTTAAAACAATCATGAGACAACAGGAAATCCAACATGCTTGAGGATGAATTTCTCAAAACTCTCAGCTCATGCAGAAAATAATTTCACTCTCAAATGTGTCCATTGTTTGTGAAAAACCAAAACCAATTTTTTTCAGCCTTGGGCCTTTTTGGTTTTTTTCTTTTTCAGACCTCACCTCCCATCTCCCCAAAAGCATGGAGTGATGCTTACAGGTAAGGACTTGTGCTGCACTGGGGGCGGATTATGAAAACAGTTGCATTTTTATATAAATTCCATAGGTACTGTGGAACTCACTGCTGCAGGAAGCTATGATGGCTAGCTATGTAAACAAAAAGAAAAAAAGGGGCATGGAGCAGACTTATGAGACAAGTGCTGTCAGGAGCTCCTAGCTAATGCAGAAAAAAAGAGACAAAGCCCCAGGGGTTGGGATCTAAATTCCTTCTGAGGGCGTGAAATTAAGGGGAGCAAATGGACTTGCTTATAATTTTTTCTTTAAATTTTTGGAAAAGTGCTCCCTCTCCTGGTTGGATAAGGTACTGCTATTAGGCACTTGTAACAATATTTTCCCCTTTAGGGGCCCGTTGTGCTTGCCCCTTTCCCCTTTGCTTTGCAGTCATGCCACAAATATGTTTAAGAGGCATGCCATTTGGAATGAAACATTATTCTCGTTAGGCTGTTTATATGAAATTACCCATTGATTCAACAGGAATGGCACAAATGGGCAGCTGACTCTTCCAAGGGCATGGAAAAGCTAGGCCAGCCCATTTCAAAGAATCCTGAGAGTTCGAAGGGACCACAAGGGTCTTCAAGTCTAACCCCCGTCAGGCATAATACACAGCTGGAGCACTTTGAGAAAAAAGCCATCCAAAAATTTGTTTTGCACCCTTTCATTGGCAGGAGTGCAAAGAGAAACGAATCAAAAACAGTCTGCAGTGGAGAAAAAGGGGTGTCCAAAAAACAGCAAGAGGTAGCCAGTGTTGGGTAGTGGTTTGAATGCTGGATTATGACCCTGAAGACCAGGGTTTGATTCAAATGGAAGCAGTTTCCCAGTAGTGAGGCTCCGGGGGCTGAGAAAGCGGGTGGGGAGACAGAAAACCCTCACCTCCCAAGACGGCGCATGTGGCAAATTCAAGACATTCTTTATAATGCCCCACTCCTCCAAAAAGGGAAACGAAGATGTACCTCCCCCAGTTAAATTTTGGGGGGAAAGACGAAAAAAAAGGAAAAATTTGGGGGGGGATGTCCCCCTATTCAAGGGGCCCCCCAAATTTTGTGGAAAGCCACATTCTTTGTGTGTGGAAGGTTCCAAATCCCCCCTTTCTCCAACTTCAAAAGTGGTAGAAAGGTGGCAATGAAAAATACCTAGCCATTACAGAACTTCCCCAAAAAGCCAGCGTGGACCCCAAACCCCGGGAGACAAGGGTTCGTTTCCCCGCCCACCCGGAAAAACCCCCTGGCTGACCTTGGGCATGTCACACTGTCTCACTTCCAGGAAACTCCATAATAGGTTCACTTTAGGGTCATTGTACGTGGGGAAAAGACTTGGAAAGGGACACAACAGAAACCACAAGAGTGGCATGAGAAAAAAAAAGGGATCAGAAAAAGGGAGAGTGAGAGAGGGAAGCATGTGAGTAAAAAAACAAATATTAGTGAGAAAAAGAGAAAGGGTGTCTAAAAAAAAAGGGGGAAAAAAAAGAAGGGATGTCAGAATGAGAGGGAGGAAAGGGGATCAGAAACTGGGTGTGAGAAAGAAAAAAGGGCAAGTGAGGGAAAGGGGGGGAAGGCTTATCAAAAACATCATCATCATCATCATCATCATCATTATTATTATTATTATTATTGCCATCTTCTTCTTGTCTTCATCATCTTTATTGTCACCACCATCATCTTTATTTTTACCCCGCTTTTTTCCAGGTTCAAAAGGGGAAAAAGGTGTGAGCAAGAGAAAAAGGGGAGGCAGTGTGTGTGTGTGAGAACAGCAGATATTGGGGGGAAAGGGGGGGAAAAAGAATGTAACAAAGAGGTGTGTTGTTGTTGTTGTTGTTGTTGTGTGCCTTCAAGCCATTTCCACCTTATGGTGAACCTTAGGCGCACCTATCATGAGGTTTTTCTGGAAATTACGCCCCCGGGAAAAAAGGGGGTTCCCTTTTTTTTTTTCCCCCCCCCCCTTTTTTTTTTTAAAATTTTTTTTTGGGGTTTAAAATTAAAATTTGGGGGATTTTTTTTTTTAAAAAAGGGGGTTTTTTTCCCCCCCCAAATTTTTTTTGGTTTTTAAAACCCCCCAAAAAAAAAAGGGGGAAAAAAAAAAAATTCCTTTAAGGGCCGGAAAAACCCATTTCCCCCCGGGAAAACCCCTTTTCCCCCCCCCCGGTAATTTTTCCCCCCCCCCCCCCAAAACCCCTTTTAAAAGGGGCCCCCCCGGGGCCCCCAACCCCCCCCGGGGGGAAAAAAACCGGGGCCCCAAAAAAAAAAAAGGGGGAAAAAAAAAAATTTGGGGGGCTAAAAAAAAAAAAAGGGGGGAAAAGGGGGGGGAAAAGGGGGAAAGGGGTTAAAAAAAAAGGGGGAAGGGGGGGGTTTTTTTAAACCCTTTAAAAAATTTTTTTTTAAAAATTTTTTTTTTCCCCCCTTTTTTTTTCCCAAAAAAAATTTTTTTAAATCCCTTTTTAAAAAAAAAAAAAAAGGGGGGGGGGGGGGGGGGAAAAAAGGGGGGTTAAAAAGGGAAAAAAGGGGTTTTGTTTTTTTTTTTTTCCCCCCGGGGGGGTTTTTGGGAAAAAAGGGGGGCCGGTCCAAAAAAAATTTTAACCCCGGGCCGGGGGGGAAAAAAAGGGGGGCCCCCCTTTTTCCCCCGGGCCCCCCCCCCCAAAAAAAAAGGGGGGGGGAAAACCCAAAAAAACCCTTTTTTTTTTTTCCCCCCCAAAACCCCCCCTTTTTCCCCCCCCCTTCCCCCTTTTTTTTTTTTTTTTTAAAAAAAAAAAAAAAAAAAGGGGTTAAAAAAATTTTTTTTTAAAAAAAAAAGGGGTTTTTAATTTTTTGGGGGGAAAATTTTTTTTGGGGGGGCCCCCCCCCCCCCCCCCCCCTTTTCCCCCCCCCAAATTTTTTTTTTTAATTTTTTTTTTTTTTTTTAAAAACCCCTTTTTTTTTCCCCTTTTTTTTTTTTTTTTTTTCCCCCCCCCCCCTTTTCCCTTTTTAAAATTTTTTTCACCCCCCCGGGGGGGGCCCCCAAAAATTTTTTCCCAAAACCCAAAAGTAAACCTTTTTTCCAAAAAAGGGATTTTTCCCCGGGGGTTTTTTTTTAAAAAAAAAAAAGGGGGGAATTTTTTTTTAAAAAACCTTTTTTGGGGGGTTTTCCCCTTCCCCCCAAAAAATTTTGGGGTTTAAAAAAATTTTTTTCCCCCAAAAAATTTTCCCCCCAAATTTTTTGGGGGGGGTTTGGGGAAACCCCCCCAATTTTTTTTTTTTGGCCCCCCCCTTTTTCCCCCCTTTTTTTTCCCCCCAAGGGGGCCAAAAAAAGTTTTTTTTAAGGGGGGGCCCGGGGGGGGGGGGGGGCCCCCCCCCCCCCCCCCCCCCTTTTTTTTTCCCTTTTTTTTTTTTTTCCCCCGGGGGGCCCCCCCCAAACCTTTTTTTTTTTTTCCCCCTTTTTTGGGGGTTTTTTTTTCCCCCCTTTTTTGAAAATTCCCCGGGGGGGAAAAAAAAACCCCCTTTTTTTAAAAAAAACCCGGGGTTTCCCCCGGGGGGGTTTTGGTTTTTTCCCTTTAAATTTAAAAGGGGGTTTTTTTTTTGGGGGGAAAAATTTTTTTGGGGGAAAAAATAAAAAAAAAAAAAAAATTTTCCTTAAATGGGGGGCCCCCTTTTTGGGGAACCCCCAAAAAAAAAAGGGTTTTAAAAGGGGGGGGAATTTTTTTTTTTAAAAAAAAATTTCCCCCCCGGGGGAAAAAACCCCCAAAATTTTTTTAAAAAAAAAAAATTTTTTTCCCCCTTTTTCCCCCGGGAAAAAAGGGTTCCCCCAACCGGTTTTTTTTCCCCCCGGGGGGTTTTTAAAATTCCCCTTTTTTTTTTTTTTTTTTCCCCCCAACCCCCCCCCCTTTTTTTTTCCCCCCTTTTTTTTTTTTAAAAAAGGGTTTTTTTTTAAAAAAAACCCCGGGTTTTTTGGAAAATTTAAAAATTTTTTTTTTTTGGGGGGGGGCCCCCCTAAAAGGAAAAAAAAAGGGGGGGGGAAAAAGGGGTTTTTTTAAAAAGGGGAAAAATTTTTGGGGGGGTTTTTTCCAAAGGCTATTTTTTTTAAAAAAATTTTTGGAAAAAATTTTTTTTTAAAAAAAAAGTTTAAAAGGGGGGAAAAGGGGGTTTTTCAAAAAAAAAAATTTAAAAATTTTTTTAATTTAAAGGGGTTAAAATTTTTTTTGGGCCCCCCCCCAAAAAAAAAATTTTTTTTTTTCCCCCCCTTTTTTTTTGGGGTTTTTTTTCCCCCCCCTTTTTTTTAAATTTTAAACCAAAAAAAAACCCCTTTTTTTGGCCTTCAGAAACCAGGGGGGGGGAAAAAAAAAATTTTGGGGAAAAATTTAATTTTTTTTTTTTTCCCCTTTGGGGTTAAATTTCCCCCCGGGCCCCAAACCCCGGGGGGAAAAAAAAATTGAACCAAAAAAACAAAAAAAAATTTTTCCCTTTAAAATAAAAGGGGAGGGGGGGGGTTTAAAAAAAACCCCCCCAAAAAACCCCCCCCAAACCCCCTTTAAACCTTAAAAAGGAAAAAAAAATTTTTTTAAAAATTTTTTTTCCCCCCCCCCCAAAAAAAAAATTTTTTGGGCCCCCCTTTTTGTTTTTTTTTTTTTCCCCCCCCTTTTTTTTCCTTTCCCAAAAAAGGGAAAAATTGAAAAAAATTAAAAGGGGAAAAAAAAGGGGGGGGAAAAACCCCCAAAAAAATTTAAAGGAAAAAAAAAACCCCCCGGGGGGGGTTTTTTGGGGGGGCCCCCTTTAAAAAAATTTTTTCCCCCCTTTTTTTTTTAAAAAATTTTAAAAAAAATTTTTTTTAAAAAAAAAAAAAAAACCCCCCCGGGGGGAAATTTTTTTTTTAAAAAAAAATGAATTTTTTTTTTTTTAAAATTTTTTTTCCCAAAAAAAAATTTTTTTGGGTTTTTTTTTTTTTTTTTAAAAAAATTTTTTTTTGGGGGGGAAATTTTTTGGGGTTTTTTTGAAAAATTTTTAAGGGAAAAAAAAGGGGGGTTTTTTTTAAAAAAACCTTAAAAACCCCCAAAAAAAAAAAATTTTTTTTTTTTGGGGGGGGGGGTTTTGGGGGGGAAAAAGGGGGGTTAAAAGGGGGGGAAAAAAAAAAACCCAAAAAAAGGGGGGGGGAAAAAAAAAATTTTTTTTTCCCCCTTTTTCCCCCAAAAATTTCCCCCCCCCCCAAAAAAAGGGGAAAAAAAAAATTTTTTTTTGGGGGGGGCCGGGAAAAGGGTTTTAAAATTTTTTTTTTTTTTTTCCCCTTTTTTTTTTTTTGGGGGAACCGGGAAAAAAAGGGGGAAAAAAGGTTTTTTTTTGGGTTTTTTAAAAAAGGGGTTTTTTTAAAAAAAAAAAAAACCCTTTTCCTTTTTTGGGTTTCCCCTTTTTTTTTTAAAATTTGGAAAAACCCTGGGGGGAACCCAAAAACCCCTTTTTTTAAGCCCCAAAAATTTTTTTGGGTTTTGGGGGGGGAAAAAAAGGGCCCAAAAAACTTTTTTAAAAATTTTAAAAAAAAAATTTTTTAAAGTTTTTTTTTTTTAAATTATTTTTTTTCCCCCCCAAAAAAAAATTTTTTTTTTTGGGGGGTTTTTTCCCCAAGGGTTTTAAAAATTTGGGGGGGAAAAATTTGGGGCCCAAAATTTTTCCTTTTTTTTTTTTTTAAAATTTTTTAAAAACAAAAAAAAAAAAACCCCCCAAAGGGGGGCCAAAAAAAGGGGGGGAAAAAAAAAAAAGGGGGGGAAAAAATTTTTTAAAAAAATTTTTCCCCAAAAAAAAATTTAAAAAAAAAGGGGTAGTTTTAAAAAAATGGGGGGAAAAAAAAAAAAAGGGGGGAAATTTCCCCGGGGGGGGGGGCCCCCCCCCCCCTTTTCATTTTTTTATTTCCCCTTTTTTTTAAAATTTTTTTTTAAAAAAAAAAAAAAAAAAAATTTTTTTCCCAAAAAAAAAAAAATTTTTAACAAAAAATTTCCCCCAAAAAAATTTTTTGGGGGTTTTAAAAAAAAAAAGGGCCAGGGGGGAAAAAGAAAATTTTTTAAAAACCCCAAAAAAAGGGGGGGGTTGGGAAAAAAAAAAAATTTTTTTAAAAAATAAAAAAAGGGTTAAAAAAAACCCCCCCAAATTGGGGGGTTTTTTTTGGGTTTTTTTTAAAAAGGGGGGGGAAAAAAATTTTTTTAAAAATTTATTTTTTTAAAAGGGAAAAAAAAAAAAAGGGGGGCCCCGGGAAAAAAAATTTTGGGGGAAAAAAAATTTTTGAAAAAAAAAAGGGAAAAAATTTTTAAAGGGGGGCCCCCCAAAAGGGCCCCCCCCCCCCCTTTTTGGGGGAAAAAATTTTTTAAAACCTTTTTTTTAAAAAAATTTTAAAAAAACCCCAACCCGGGAAACCCCCCTTTTGGGGCCTCCCCCCCCCCCCCCCCTTTCCGCCCCCGGGGGGGGGGGCCCCCCCCCCCCCAAAAAAAAATTTAAAATTTAAAAAATTCCCCCCCCCCCCCTTTTCCCCCCGCCCCCTTTTCCCCCCCCTTTCCCCAAAAGGGGGAACCCCCCGGGGAAAGGGGCCAGGGGGGGGGGTTTGGGGGAAAAACCCCCGGGGTTTTTTTGGGGGGGGGAAGGCCCTTTTTTTTTAAAAAAAAAAAAGGGCCCGAAAAAAGGGGGGCCCCCCCTTATTTTTGCCGCCCCTTTCCCCCTTTTTTTTCCCCCCCGGGGGAAAACCCGGGGGCCCCAAAAGGGGGAAAAACCCCCCTTTTTTTTAAAAAATTTTTTAATAAAAATTTTTATTCCCCCCCTTTTCCCAACCCCCCCCCCCAAAAAAAAAAAAAATTTAAAAACCCCAAAATTTTAAAAGGGGGGAAAAAAATTTTTTTTTTTTTTAAAATTTTTTTAAAAAAAAAAATTTTTCCCAACCCCCCCCGGGGGGGAAAAAAGGTTTAAAAATTTTTTAAATTAAAATTCAAAAATTTTTTTTTTTTTTTTTTCCCCCCAAAAAAATTTTTTTTAAAAAAAAAAAAAAATTTTTTTTTTTTTTTAAATTTTTTTTTGGGGGGAAAAATTTTTTTTTTTAAAAAAAATTTTTTTTTTTTAAAACCCCTTTTTTTTTTAAACCCCCCCGGGGGAAAAAAAAAATTTTTTTAAAAAGGCCCCCCTTTTTTCCCCAACCAAAAATTTGGGAAAAAAATTTTAAAAAAAGGGGGGGAAAAATTTTTTTTTTTTTTTTTTAAAAATTTTCTTTTTTTTTTCCCCCCTTTTTCAATTTTTCCCAAAAATTTTTTTTTTTCTTTTTTTTTTTAAAAAAAAAAAAAGGGGGGGCCCCCCCCCAAAAAAAATTTTTTTTTTTCCCCCTTTAACCCCCCCCCCAAAAAAAAAAAATTTTTTTGGGGAAAAAAATTTTAAAAAAAAAAAATTTTTTTAAAAATTTTTTGGGCCCCCCAAAATTTTTTAACCCAAAAAAATTTTGGGGGTTTTAAATTTATTTTTTTCCAAAAAAAATTAAAAAAATTTTTTTTTAAAAAAAAAATTCCCCCAAAAAAAAATTTTTAAATTTTTAAAATAAAAGGGGGCCC
>CAOKZL010005323.1:0-10809 GCA_948472985.1 Iguana delicatissima | reverse complement strand
GTGATCTAAATTTTTGGAGTACAACTCCCTGCCCCGGCCAGCCCCCAGAATAAAATATAAAAATCTAAACACAAAAAAATGAGTATCACTGCAAGTACAGCAAAGTCAGTTTAGAACTGTATCATAATGTATTATGTAATTATTATAGTACATACCAAAACGGGAAATATAAAAAAACCAAATTTTTAATTAGTTTTTACAGTGGGGGAAAAAAATATGTTGTACAGGGGCCCAAAGGGCAAGTAGGCAGCTGAGGAACCATCACAGCATTCTTAAGGGGAGTATTCAAATCCTGAGAAGGCCATTGTTTTTCCTGGGCTTTAAAATTTTAAAAATTAAAAGGGGAAATTTAACAGTCTCAGTTACCTTATTTTTCGGGCCCTCTATTCTCTTTTAAAAAACCCATAAAATATATAAAAATCCCTGACCCCTAGTAAAGGGGCAGCTAGCCAAGACCAGTTCTAACTTCACTCTATTGTCAGTATGTTACATTTTTTAGGGTTTTTTTTTAAATATTTTTTTATATGAGCTTTTTTAAAAAAAACATTTGATCCCATTCTGCAAAACCCCTTTTTTTAAATTAAACACAAACAGATTGAAAATTGATATTTTTTTATGTTTTTTTTCTTTTCCCCTTTTCTGGGTTTCCTTTCAGCTGTACACTAAGCAAAGAAAAAAAAGTTTCTGAAAATCAAATTTTACCCAAATATAAGCCAAAACCTGAAAGCTACAATTAGAGAAAAAAAGGACTGCAAACTGAAACTTTTCCCAGTTATATTAAGAACCCCTTTTTTAGCCATTTTTAATTTTAGGACTCCAAAATATTACACTGGTCACATATCAATTATTTTTAGATTAGCTCTTCAAAATCCATCAGAGAGGGGGGCAATTTTTTTTTTGGATTATTATGTTTTACATAAAACCCCACTGGAAATTATTAGAAAAATTATTTTCTTCTTTATTTTTGGGAAAACCAAATTATTTTGTTTTAACAAAAACATTTTCAAAATTTTTTTTATAATGATGTGAATGTCAAGCCCGGGGTTTAGGGTTGTTAAAAAGCTTTGCCATCAAAATAATAATACATTCACTTTTCTATTTTGTTATCATTTTAAACCCCCTTTTTCCTTTCCCCAGTATTTTTGTGTGAGTGCATGCATGCAAAATTTTAAGAAATTTTAAAAACAAACCATAGCATGAATAGAAAAAGAGAAATTAAAACCCCAAAATTTAAAAAAGGTACATTTTTTTATTGTTTCCAAAATTTAAATCTAATTGCTAAATCCAAGTAAGGCAGATCTAGGGAATTAAAGGGGTATTTTTTTATAGGTGCTTATTTTTCTTTATTTTGTATTCAGTAGTTTAATTCAATGACTCTACCCCAGTGAAACTATTAAGGTTTTTAATTAACAGGAAAAAAATTTATTTTCAAAACCTATCTACACCCGACAATTTTGGGGCCCCCAAAGGAAAGGGAATATTAACCAAGGGGAAGGGGGTCAATACCATGGAGTAAAAATCTGTGGGAACCACCAAGACACAAAGCCACTCATGGTTTCCTTGCCACCTGGGAATGAGGCAGTTTTCCCAATTTTGGGCCCGAGCCTGGTCCCCCCTGTAATTTTAGGGTCCCTTAAACAAACCCAAAGAAAAGGGAAGGGGAAAAAACAAGCCATGCAGCTCCCAAAAAAAGGATCTGGCCCATAACACATTATTGAAAAAGTGAAATTTTGTAAATAAATAAAAAAACCCAAAATCCAAAAGCCAAAGCACTACTGAAAAAAATTTTGCTTTTAAGCTTTCCACAAAGAATATCTATTTATTTTCCCCTTTTTTAAAAAAATATAATATAATATAAAAATAATATAATATAATATAATAAAAAAAATATAATTAATATAAAATAGATGACAGAGGCAGGCTAAAACATCTGAGCTAACTTCAGGAATGTGGGAAAGCCCCTTCCCAGCTGCTCAAGCCTCATGGGAAAAGGTTTGGGAAAGGGAACTATCTGACAAATTTTACTTTACTGGGGGGGGAGCACAGTTCAGTTGGGGAACACATGCTCTGAAATAAAAAAATTTTAAAATTAATCCCCATTTAAAAAAGTTGAAAAGAACTCCTTTTTTGAGACTCTGGAGAACCCTTTGGTTTTTTTCAATGTAGACAATAACGAAATTTTTCACTAGTTATGTGCTTCAGGAATGGAAATTTTTACCTAGGGCCCGTGCAAAAGCTGACAAAAAGCCCCGGATTTCTTCCCAGACACCAAGTGACAACAGTATTCATAAGGGATGTGGAATTTTGGATTTTGGAAAAGAAATTAACTAGGAGCATACAAGGAATACCACAATTAGTTCTATATGGCTTTTGGGCCCAATTATTTTAAGAACCATTTCCCTTTATGAATTGACCCCCTAAAACATTTTGGTGCAGCCCTTCTCTCTGTAACCTAGACCATTTGGTGGGGAAAAAGAAAAAGGGCCTTTCCCAGTGGGTGCTTTTAGACTTGGAATTCCCCCAAAACAAATCAAATAGCCCCACCTTGTTTTCCTGCCATCCCAAAAAGTCAAAACAATTTTTTTTCCCTCAGGCTTTGGGGAACCCACTAGAGTGGGGGTTTAAAGGGACCCAAAAAAATTTTAAAAGGGATTAATCCTGGTTTAAGTTTTAAATTTTTTACTTTTTTAATTTTTTTAAAAAAAAAACTTATATTTTTTATTTTTTTGGGAAAGGGCTTTGTGTAGTTTTTTCATCTGTACTTATTTTAAATAAATTGTTAGCCACTTTGAGTTCCCCAACCAGTAGAAATACTGGATAAAAAGTAAAATAAATTTTAAAAAACTGTTCAAAAGTAACTGTGTAGGCATATTCTGTTGCTAATGGAAAAATATTTTAGAAACACTTAAAAAAAAGCAAACCTTAGATAAGTAAAAAATTTTTTTATAGTGTTTTTCCCCACAAAAGAACAAAAAATAATAGGTTTGCACTAGGAAAAAAACTTTAAAGGGTTTCATATATAAAAACTTTCTTTTTCCCTGGATTCCAAAATACCTTCCAATTCTAGCTTTATTACAAGGAAAACAGAATCTGTACACAAAGTAATGGGAAACAAAGCCATTCCATTTGTGAAACGCAAACAGAAACCCTTGGGGGCACAAATCATAAATAATTCTCCTGAATTAGATCTATCAAAGATGGTTGCAGAGCACTGTGTCAAATCAACCCATGAGAAAAAGGGGCAAATACCTAACTTAAAGGGAAACCCTTTAATTTAATTGTTCATGTCTATAGAAGAGTGAAAAACATGTCAGCCTTTAAATTAAAACCAATGATCCTTAATGTTCATTCTATTTAAAAAAATTTTTTAGGGAATAAATCTACACCACAGTAACAGTGTCTTTACAAAAAGAAACATGATTTAAATATCTGCTGTTTTATTTTCCCCACAGAGAAAAAAAAAAAAAGAAACTAGAGAAGTGGCAAATATGTCAATATTCATATTTCCAGGAGGATTATTTATTTTTTAAAGAAATTTTTATTAATATTTTACACAATAAAATACAATATCACCACTTTTATAAAACCCCCCCCACACTTCCATATTTATTTATTTAAATTATTTTCATTTTTACAAAAACTTTTCTCTGTTTTTTCTATAAATTTATATTTTTAACCAGTCCATTACCCCTTTCCATTCTCTTTAAAAATTCGGGGGCTTTTTTTTTCCAAGAATTTGCAAATTTTTTAGTCCTACCATTGGATTTCAATTTCCATTCTTTATATTGATTTCATCTTTTCTTTCCAGTGTTGGGCATATGCACCCTTGCGCGTGATAAATACAAAATGTCTTCTATGTCTTTTTTATTCCCTGTTCTGACCTAAAAATATTTAACAAATAGAATTCCAGTATCATTTCAAAATTCCTTTACACATTTTTTTGGATTTCATCATGATCCCCTTCCAAAATTTCTTTGCCTTCTGACAAGTCCACCACATATGAAAGAAGGAACCCATTTCTCCCCACATTTTCCACCCTTTTGTTCCCTTCTTCCAGGCTGATTTAAAATATAATATTAAATGGAGCTGGCTTTCAGCTCACAAGAACATTTTAAATGGCTGGTCTAGATGAGACTTAGAGTTGACCTCTCCAGTGAAAGACAACGTACCCCAAAACAAGGGAAACTTGTGTGTACTTTTTTTTGGGGTCATATACACATGTTATAAATCAGTAGGCAGAAAAATGTTTTCCCAATTTAGGAATGGTTACCCCCTAGGTACATTATTTCCTTCTCTGGATGCTTAACAATTAATGACTAAATTAAGAATGACTATATGGCTCAGAATTGGTTCAAGCAATACAATGGAGGCAGATTTACATTAAAAACCTTATTGATATGAAATGTCAGTTTGTGTGAGCCATGTAACATGGGTGGAGTGGACACAAACATCTGCTGACTTCAAGAACTGGAAAATATCATTTTTTAAGTGACAGAAAGGAAGGGACAATCTCACAGAAGTATAATGTTCCCATATTTGCATTTGTCTATATATAGACAGCATCCCCCCACCACCACAATTTCATCACAACTGGCACTCAGAAACCTCTTCCCAATTCCTACTTTTCATAGCTCTGTGGATTTTCCATAGCGTTCTATCAGACTACCAACTTGCCATGCATTTTCATCATTACTGACACCACCTGATTTCCTGTCTGCCATTGGCTTAAATTCCAAGAGTAGTTAAAAGATGCTATTTTCTGAATACATTGAAGAGCTGATTTACAGTGTCAAGTGCTTCTTTGCTGGAGCCTTTCAGTATGTTGGGCCCAGACTTTTCCAAGTAGGCCACATTGCGACATTACACCCATTGCCCTTTTAATTTGATTCCCATTTGGAACATTTTCAATGTTTATAATTAACTTAATAGTTTAGAATTAAGTGCATGCTTATGTCCACACAGTAGTGTTTTACCTTATCAGCCTGGCGCATGTAGCAGTAGACACTTCTATACATTTTATAGCAGAATGCTCCAGCTCGTGGGTTCTTCCCTTGTCATCATCAATACGCCTGGGTGAGAGAGAGCAACCTATGTAAAGCATTTCCAATTTGTTTCATGGGTTATCTCTCTCACCCAGGCGTATTGATGATGACAAGGGAAGAACCCACATGAGCTGGAGCATTCTGCTATAAAATGTATGCGAGGAATCTACTGCTACATGCGCCAGGCTGATAAGGTAAAACACTACTGTGTGGACATAAGCATGCACTTAATTCTAAACTATTAAGTTAATTATAAACATTGAAAATGTTCCAAATGGGAATCAAATTAAAGGGCAATGGGTGTAATGTCGCAATGTGGCCTCTTCGGAAAGGTCTGGGCCCAACATACTGAAAGGCTGCAGGCAAAGAAGCACTTGACACTGTAAATCAGCTCTTCAATGTATTTCAAAAATAGCATCTTTTAACTACTCTTGGAATTTAAGCCAATGGCAGACAGGAAATCAGTGGTGTCAGTAATGATGAAAATGCATGGCAAGTTGGTAGTCCTATGAGAACACTATGGAAAATGCACAGAGCTATGAAAAGTAGAATTGGGAAGAGGTTTCTGAGTGCCAGTTGTGATGAAATTGTGGGAACCTATTGGTGGTGGTGGGGGGATGCTGTTCATATGTGACAAATGCAAATATGGGAACATTATACTTCTGTGAGATTGTCCCTTTTCCTTTCTGTCACTTAAAAAATGATATTTTCCAGTTCTTGAAGTGAGCAGATGTTTGTGTCCATGTTCCATGTTACATGGCTCACACAAACTGACATTTCATATCAATAAGGTTTTTAATGTAAATCTGCCTCCATTGTATTGCTTGAACCAATTCTGAGCCATATAGTCATTCTTGAGATATTAGTGCATCCTAATTGTGTAAGCATCCAGAGAAGGAAATAATGTCACCTCTATGGGTCAACCATTCCTAGAATTAGGAAGCATTCTTCTGCCTACTGATTTATAACATGTGTATCATGACACCTAAAATTTCTTTATGTACACACAAGATTCACTTGTGTTGGTAAAATTGCCCTTCACTGGAGAGGTCAACTCTAAGCTCTCATCTCTTACAGGAAGCCATTTCCAAATAGTTCTCATGTGAGCTGACAAAGCGACTCACATTTAATATTATATCCTTTAAATGCAGCCAAGAATGGGGACGCGAAGTGCTGGAAATGTGGGGAGAAAGTGAATTTTCTTCTTTCATATGTGGTGGACTTGTCAGAAGGCAAAGAAATTTTGGAAGGGGATACCATGCTTAAACCCAAAAAAATGTGTAATGTGAATTTTGAAATGATACTGGAATTAAATTTGTTAAATATGTTAGGTCAGAACAGGGAGATAAGAAGACATCAGAAGACATTGTTGTATTTGATCACAGCAGCAAGGGTGGACATATGCCCAACACTGGAAAGAAAAGATAGAAATCAATATAGAAGAATGGAAATTGAAAGTCCGGGATATGGTAGAGACTGAAAATTAGCAAATTCTTGGAAAACAAAGCCATCCAGAATTTTGAAGAGAATGGAAAGGGGTAATGGACTGGTTAAAAATATAAATTTATGGAGAAAAAACAGAGAAAAGTTTTGTGTAAAAATGAAACAGATTTAACTGGATAACATAAATATGGAAGTGTGGGGGTTGGATATATCCATAATAGTGTGTATATTCAGCTATTTTATGTGTGTAAAATATTAATAAAAATTTCTTTAAAAAATAAATCAATGCCTCCTGGAAGATATGAATGATCTGAGCATATTTGCCACTTCTCTAGTTTCTTTTTTTCTTTCTCTGTGGGGGAAAACTAACGAACAGCAGATCATATTAAGTCATGTTTCTTTTTGTAAAGACACTGTTCACTGTGGTGTGCAGATTTATTCTCATTAAAAACTTTTTTTAGAAATAGAATGAAGCATTAAGGATGCATTCAGGTCTTTATTATTTAAAGGCTGACATGTCTTTTCACTCTTCTTATCAGACATGAACAATTCAATCTGACAAGGTCTCCTTTAAGTTAGGTATTTGTCCCCTTTTCTCATGGGTTGATTTGACACAGTGCTCTGCAACCATCTTTGATAGATCTAATTCAGGAGAGATTATTTATGAGTTTGTGTCCCCAAGAGGATTCTGTCTTGCGTTTCACAAATGGAATGGCTTTGTTTCCATTACTTTGTGTACAGATTCTGTTTTCCTTGTAATAAAGCTGGAGTTTATTATTGGAAGGTCATTCTTGGAAGTCCATGGAAAGAAGTATTTTCATATATGCTAACCTTAAGTCTTATTTTCCTAAGTAGCAAACCATATTATTTTCTATGTTCTTCTTGTGGGGAAAAACACTATCTAAAAACTCCTTTACAATTATCTAAGGTTTGCACTTTCTTAAGTGTTTCTAAGGGATATTTTTCCATTCAGCAACAGAATCCATGCCATATCACAGTCTACTTTTGAACAGTTTTTTAAAATTTATTTTATTCATTTTATATCCAGTATTTCTACTGGTAATGGGACTCAAAGTGGCTAACAATTTATTTAAAATCAGTACAGATGAAGAACTACACAAAGTCATTCATAAAAGTATAAATATAAGTTATTTTTTTAAAAAAATTAAAAAAGTAGAAAATTAAAACATTAAACATTAGGATTCAATAACCTTTAAAACAGTTTTGCACTGCCTTAACCCCACTCTAGTCAGGTTCCAAAGCCTGATGGGTATATAAAAATGCTTTGACTTGTTGATGGCAGGAAAACAAGGATGAGGCTATCCTGATTTGTCTAGGAGGGAATTCCAAGTCTGAGAGCAGCCACTCAGAAGGCCCTCTTTCTTGTTCCCACCAAATGAGTCTGAGAAGATGGTACAGAGAGAAGGGCTGCACCAGATGTTCTTAGTGCTCTAATGGGCTCATAAAGGGAGATAAGGTTCTTCAAATAACTTGGACCTAAGCCATATAGAACTAATTGTGGTATTCCTTGTATGCTCCTCAGTTAATCTCTTTTGCCAATCCAAAATTGGCACAGTCCACTATGAATACTGTTGTCACTTGGTGTCTGGGAAGAAATCCAGGCTATTTTGTCAGCTGTCGCACTGGCCTAGAGTGTAAAAAGTTTCCATTCTGCTGAAGCACATCATTGGCTCATCTAGTTCGTTATTGTCTACATTGTCTGACAGAAGGTCTCCAGAGTCTCAGAAAGGAGTTCTTTTAACTCTGATCCTAAGATACCAGGGATATAATCTTTGGATTTTTTTATATTCAGAGCATGTGTTCCACAACTGAACTGTGTTTCCCCCTCAGTAAAGTCAAAGGAATCCAGAAGAATTGGAAGCTTCCAACCTTTCCTATGAGGCTTGAGCAGCTGGAGACTCTCATATTTCTCTAAGTTAGCTCAAGATGTTTTAGCCTGCCTCTGTCATCTATTTTATATTAATTATATTATATTATATTATATTATATTATATTATATTATATTATATTATATTATATTTCAACAAGGGAAATAAATAGATATGTCTGTGTGGAAAGCTTAAAAGCTGATGCTCCAGTAGTGCTTTGGCTTTTGGACTTCAGTTTGTTTTATGTATTTACTAATTGTCACTACTTCAATGATGTGTTATGGGCCAGATCCTGTTTTTGGGAGCTGCATGGCTTGTGTTCCCTTCATTCTCTTACGTGGAATCCTTGAAGGGACCCTGAAGTACAGGTGACCAGGCTCAGGCCAAACTTCCGGTTTGTCAGAACTGCCTTATTCCCAGGTGGCAAGGAAACCATGAGTGGCTTTGTGTCTTGGTGGATTCCACAGATTGTACTCCATGGTATTGACTCCCTCGTCATATGGTTGATCTGCCTCCTGGGCCCATAATATGTCAGTGTAGATAGGTTTTGAAAATGAATTTATTTCCTGTTAGGAGTTTAAAATGATCTTTAATAGTTCTAGCTAGGGTAGAGTCATTGAATTAACTACTGGATACAAAATAAAGTAAAGTAAGCACCTATAAAAAAATATCCCATTGAATTACTAGATCTGCCTTACTTGGATTTAGCAATTTAAATCTTGGAAACAATATAAAAAATGTACCTTGTTTAATTTGGATTAGTTTCTCTTTTTCTCATTCATGCTATGGTTCTGTATGTTAAATCTTTGAAATATGCATGCATGCAGCTCACACAAGAATACTGTGCCAGGGAAAGAATGCATTAAAATGATAACAAATAGAAAAGTGAATGTATTCATTAGTTGATGGCAAAGCTATTTAACAAGCCTATAATTTGTCTAACCCAGGCTTGACATTGCACATCATTATCAAGAAAGACCCCCAAAATTTGGGGCCCCAAAAAAAATTCCCCTTTTTTAACCCAGTTTTGGGAAATTTTTTTTTAAAAAATTTTTCCCCCCCCTTTTAATTTAAATTTTTTTAAAAAATTTTTTTTTTTTTTTTTTAAAAATTTTAAAAAAAAAAATTTTTTTTGGGGAAAACCCCAAAATTTTTAAAAATTTTTCCCCTTTTTATTTTTTTTTTTTTTTTTTTAAAAAAAAAAATTTTTTTTGGGGCCCCCTTTTTGGGGGAAAAGGGGGGTTTTTTTTAAAAATTTAAACCCCCCCCCCCCGGGGTTTTTTTTTTCCCCCCCCTTTTTCCCGGGGGAAACCTTTTTTTGGGGGTCTTGGGGAAAAAAAACCCTTTTTTTTCCCCCGTTTTTTTTTGGGGGCCCTTTTTAAATTTTTTTAAAAAAATTTTTTTTGGATTTAAAATTTTTTTTGCGGGGGAAAAAAAAAAATTAAAAAAAAAAAAAAAAACCCCCAAAAAAACCCCCCAAAATTTAAAATTTTTTTAAAATTTTTTTTTAAAAAAAAAAATTTTAAATTTGGTTTTTTTTTGGGGGTTTTTTTCTTTTCCCGAAATTTTTTTTTTTTTTTTTTTTTTTTTTTTTTTTTTTCCCCCCCCCCAAAAAAAAAAAAAAAATTTTTTTCCCCGGGGAAAAATTTTTTCCCAAAATTTTTGGTCAAAAAAAAAAAATTTTTATCAAAAGGTTTTTTAAATTTTTTCCCCGGAAAAAAACCCAAAAAAAAAAATTTTTTAAATTTTTTAAAAATTGGAAAAAATTTTTTTTTTTTTTTAAAAAAATTTTTTTAAAAATTTTTTAAAAAATTTTTTTTTTTTTAAAAAATTTTTTTTGGGCCGGGGGGGGTTTTTAAAAAAAAAATTTAAGGGGTTTTAAAAAAACCCCAAAAGGGGAAAAATTTTTTTTTTGGGAAATTTTTTTTGGGGCCCTTAAAAAAAGGGGGGGGGAAAAAAAAAAAAAAAAAAAAACCCCGGGGTTGAAAATTTAAAAAAAATTTTTCCGAAGGAAAAATTTTTTAAAAAATTTTTAAAAATTTTTTTAAAAAAAAAAAAAAAAAAAAAAAAATTGGGGGGTTTTTTTTTTTTTAAAAAAAATTTTTGGGGGAAAAGGGGGGGAAAAAGGAAAAAAAAAAAAAGGGGGGGGTTTTTTTTTTTTTTTTTTTTAAAAAAAAAAAAGGGGGTTTGGGGAAAATTCCCCTTTTTTTTTTTTCCCCCTTCCCCCCTTTTTTTTAAAAAAATTTAAAAAAATTTTTTTCCCAAAATTTTAAAAAAAGGGCCGGGGGGGGGAAAATTTTAAAAGGGCCAAAAAAAATTTTTTTTTCCCCCAAAAATTTTTTTTAAACCGGGGGGGGTTTCGGGGGGGGTTTGGGGGGTTTCCCCTTTAAATTTTAAAAGCCAAAAAATTAAGGGAACCAAGGGGGGGTTTTAAA
>CAOKZL010005322.1:0-12015 GCA_948472985.1 Iguana delicatissima | reverse complement strand
CCACCAATGCCCCCCACTTTTCTGCCTTGCCTCTCCCACTCTCCCTCCCCTTCCAGCTCTCCATTGGCCCAAAAGCCCACCAGGAGGGAGTGGGGGGGCACAGAGATCTTCTTCCCCGCTTCCACCAAAAAAAAGGGGGGCTCAGCAGGGCATGGGGGACACAGGATCTCCTCTCAGCCCCATCGTCACTCCCCAAGCTCCTCCCTGGTATGATTCCACTTTTAACATCCTATGGAATCCTGGGGTTTGCAGTTTAGGGAAGGGCCGGGTGTCCCCTCCCGAAACTGCAAACCCCAGGATTCCATAGGATGTTGAAAGTGGAATCATAGCGCTATAAGAATCTAGTGCAGAAATAGCCTCTGAACCATCACGGGCAACGGCTGTCGTGGAAGGATTTTCTTACCAGCTCCAAGCATCTAAAGGATTCAGAATCATAGAATCCGAGAGTTGGAAGAGACCCCAGGGGTCATGCAGTCCAACCTCATTTTGCCGTGCAGGAATTCACCATCAAAGCACTCCTGAGAAATGGCCATTTAACCTCTTTTTTAAAATCTCCAAAAAAAGCAACTCCACCACACACTGAAGCAGCATATTCCACTGACCAACTGCTTTTACTGGCAGAAAATTCTTCCTATGTTTAGATGGAATCTCTTTTCCTGAAGCTTGAAGCCATTGCTCCATGTCGTCATCTCTGGAGCAGCAGAAAACAGGCTTGCTCCATCATCTGTATGATCTCCCTTCAGATATTTACAGACAGCTATAATGTCACCTCTCACTTTTCTCTTCTACAGGCTGAATATCCCTGAGCTGCTGCTCATAGGGTTTCATGGTTTCCAGGCCTTCTACCATTTTGATCACCCTCCGCTGGACATATTAGAATCATAGAATCATAGAATCATAGAAATGTAGAGTTGGAAGAGACCACAAGGGCCATCCAGTCCAACCCCCTGCCATGCAGGAAAACCCTCAAAGCACTCCCGACAAGTGGCCATCCAGCCTCCGCTTAAAAACCTCCAACGAAGGAGACTCCACCACACTCCGAGGCAGCGTATTCCACTGCCGGACAGCCCTGACCATCAGGAAATTCCTCCTGAGGTTCAGGCGGAATCTCCCCTCCTGCAGCTTGCACCCATTGCTCCTTGTCCTGGTCTCAAGAGCAGGAGAAAACAAGCCCACTCCCTCCTCGACATGACACCCCTTCAAATATTTAAACATGGCTATCATGTCCCCTCTCAACCTTCTCTTCTGCAGACTAAACATACCCAGCTCTCTAAGTCTGTCCTCATAGGGCATGGCTTCCAGGCCCCTCACCATTTTGGTTGCCCTCCTCTGGACCTGCTCCAGCTTATCCATATCCTTCTTGAATTGGGGTGCCCAGAACTGGACACAGTATTCAAGATGAGGTCTAACCAATGCAGAATAAAGTGGTACCAATACCTCCCTTGATCTAGACACCATACTCCTCTTGATGCAACCAAGAATTGCGTTGGCCTTCTTGGCTGCCACATCACACTGCTGACTCATGTTCAGCTTGTGGTCTATATTCTAGCTTGTCAATCTCTTTCCTGAACGGTAGTGCCCAGAACCGGACACTATTCCAGGCAACCAAAGCAGAATAGAATGGTAGCATCACTTGACCTAGACATTATACTCCTATTGATGCAGCCCACAATCACATTGTTTTTTTTAGCTGCTGCATCACACTGCTGATTCATGTTCAGCCTGTGGGCCACTAAAACTCCTAGATTGTTTTCCCATGTGCAGTCAGCCCTCCGCATTTGTGGTTTGACTTTCACGGATTTGATTATTTGCGAGTTTCTTCAACTTCTGCCCCCACAGTTCAGGTATTTCTTTTCTGGGGGAACCTGCCCTCTTGGTGGCTCTGATCAAACCATGCAGCCCTTTACAAACCTGCCTCTGGTCCTACAGAGCACCACAAACCCTCTCCCAATGCCATCCCACACCTAAAGAAGGAAATGGACAAGAGAGAGGAAGTATAGGGCCACCCCTTACCATAGGCACACACATACATTTTGATATTTGTGATTTTTCCACTTTTTGCAAGGGTCTTGTTCCCCTAACCCTAGCAAATGTGGAGGGCCAACTGTATCCCCCCATCCTATGTCTGCGTTTTCCTTTTTGGTCCCAAGTGTACATTGACCCCTCCCTGTTTAAATTCATTTGGTTAGTTTTGGCCCAGCCTCTCCGTGACAGAGTGCAACACGTGCCTTTCCATTTCTGTTATCCTCCAGCCTGCTAAGGCGGCTGCTGCCGAGAAACAAAATGACAGCAGATTCAACAGAGATCAAGCAAGTGAAAGAGGAATAGTAGCGTAAAAGAAAACGATTCCAATGCGTAACTAGTGTAATATTGCTAGAGCTCTTTAATGCTTTTTGACTATAATTTCTGAATAATAATTTGAAGGGTCTCAGTGGGACGTTGGTGGGAGGCAATTTCGGAAACCTTGCCTGAGTCCAGAGGTAACTTGTGATCAGTTGGAGGGGGAGTGAGGGAAACCCAGGATATTTCAAGAAAGAGTTGGATGCAAATCCATGAAAAAGCAGACAAAATCAAAACCAAAACAAACATGGAAAGTCTCAATACTTTGAAGGACCCCCCCCACCCTGTCTGTCTAAGTCAGTGGTTCTCAAGCTGTGGGTCCCCAGATGTTTTGGACTTCAGGTCCCAGAAGCCCTGAGCATTGACCATAGTGGCTGGGGCTTCTGGGAGCTGAAGTCCAAAACATCTGGGGACCCAAGGGTTGAGAACCACTAGCCTATAATATGGATAGCCAAAATCCATTTATATGGGAACAAAAACCTCAGACTCTCAGAGGTGATTTTCCTTTATCTGGAGTGGTTCACAGATACAGTAGTCCATTTTCAGCCAGTAACCCTCCATGATTAGAGATGACAAAATCAATTATCTGTATGGGAGGGGGGTTTGTCTTACAACCTCCCTCCCCTTCCACCTATGCATTTCTCCTAAACCATGCCAGAACAGGACCAGCAGAGCACAAGTATAGGTTTTCCACCCTACTGTACCATTCCACTTGATGACATTAGTTATTTCCTTTGAGAAAATACTTGAAAATGTGCATGTTAAATCTGATTATCTAAGGAGCTCTGTGATTCCAGCTATGATACTTTAGTGCATAGCTGGAATACTTTGCTTTGCCACAGACCCCCTTTAGATATATTTTGTTGCCACGGACCACCAAAGCTTAAGATTGAAGACTATAAAGTACATCAAATATTTATTTAAAGTTGCTCATCAAGGAAAGAAGGGAGAAATAAGTAAATGAACACTCCTATTATAATACTTTTATTGGAATGATTCTGGACAAATTTGTGTTTCTTCCTCTCTTTCTGTTTAACTATAAAAGCTAGTAACATTTCTTCAACCTCTGCAGATCCCATGAGGACATTGCAGCCCCTGAGGTCCACAGACCACAGATTAATAACCACTGCTTTAGTATGTATAGCTTACCCAGTTTTAGTTGCTACTAATTACACACCATTACTGAAAAACATTTTGCATTTCCTGATTCGGGGGAAAGTGTACTTACATTTTGATGGTTGTCTACTCCTCAGGTAACCTCTGATGTGAAACATAATGCTTTCAAATTCATCATTCCTCAAAATAACGCCTGACTTTTTTCGGAATGGCCTTTCACTCAACATTTATTCCCCATTCAGAAGGAGCAAGTGTGAGGAAGACCCATCCATTTCCCCTATTATCCAGAAGATGTTGCCAATTTGTTCTTGATCTTTTACACAGAAGTCCTTGGGCACCTTCCTTTCTTCTTATGTGTCTTGCTTATAATGTAATCACCATTTCTTTACAGCTCCAAATTCATAATCATGTCTCATTCAACATTTTCAGCTGCTCTTCTTTTTTTTTAATGACTTTTATTAAAGTTTAATCTCAAAAACAAAATTAAAAAACCCCGCACTTCCAGGCTTGAACCTTCCAGTTGAAATTGCTTATTTCCATTGCATACAAACATACTTTCCATTTTACAGAGAAAAGAGCGGTTACATTATTTCTCCTCTGATTTCTTATACATGTATATCCTTACCCAGTCCAATACTCTTTTCCATTCTTTTTTTCAAAGTTCTGGATAGATATGTTCTTCAAAGAAAATGCTAATTTTTCCATCTCTATCATATCCAGAACTTTTAACTTCCACTCCTTGATATCAATATATTTCTTTTCTTTCCAGTGTTGCGCATACGTTAGCCTTCCCGCAGTTATTAAATACAATAACATCTTCTGATGACTTCTTATTTCCCTTTGTTGCCCTATTGAGATAAGTTTCATACCCCTGGGAGCATTACAGTTACGGTCAGCTCCCCACATTTGTGGGTTTAACTTTAATGGATTTGATTATCTGCAAAGGTTCTCCAATCCCTGCCCCCACATTTCAGGGGCGTCTTTTCTGGAGGAACCGTCAGAAAATGTATGGATGAGGCCATACAGCCCTTAAAAACCCACCTCTGATCCTCCTCCTCCTCCTCCTCCTCCTCCTCCACTGGCCGCTGCCCGGCTGGCTAAGGGTGGCTTTTGCCCCAACTTCTCAGCACCACCTACCCTCTCCCGATGCCCCCCAAACACCCAGAGAAGGAGATGGGCGAGAGAGAGGAAGTACAGGGCCACCGTGCCAACCCCACCCTCTTTTCCTTCTCCTTTCTCTGACCTGCTTTGGACTCTAGGTGCCCCTTCTTCCCACCATGCCTCATCCTTCTTCCCACATACACATACACATATACCTATTTTGATATTTGCAATTTTAACATTTTTGCTCCTTTAACTCCTTGAAGGGATGCCATGTCGCGGAGGCAGAGGGCTTGTTTTCTGCTGCTCCAGAGACCAGGACACGGAGCAATGGATTCAAGCTGCAGGAAAGGAGATTCCACCTGAACCTCAGGAAGAACTTCCTGACAGTCAGGGCTGTCCGGCAGTGGAATACGCTGCCTCGGAGTGTAGCGGAGTCTCCTTCCTTGGAGGTTTTTAAGCAGAGGCTGGATCGCCGTCTGTCGGGGGTGCTTTGCTGGTGTTCCTGCACGGCAGGGGGTTGGATTGGATGGCCCCTGGGGTCGCTTCCAACTCGACATTTCTATGATTCTGTGAACACTAGTGAACGTGAAGGACCAACTGTAGTTTTCTCAGTGTGAACCAAGAAATGCCAATCCAGGCAACAAGAGATTTTTTTTATATCTGTTTTTACATATACAAATTTCTTTGATTACTCCTCCTTCAGCAACTCTGTTCTTCCCACTGCTCACCGAAATTCCTGTGACTTTTCCTTGGTATATTTATATTAAGTGTGCCTATTTAGTTCTGTCTGATCTTCTGTGTTTTTCCAGATACCTTTATTGAGATAATGTTTGTATCTCTGGCAACGTTGCAGTTACAGTAGAGTCCCGGTTATCCAACCTGCAGTTATCCGACGCTCCGGATTAACCGGCGTCGTGGCTGCCTGGGGGTGTGGCTGCAGGCATTTCCGTGCCCCAGACACGCCCCAACATGCCCCTGACACGCCCCTGACACACTCCCAAAATGGCGGCCGCCACAGGCGTCCGGGTAATCCGACCTTCCGGTTATCCGATGCTCCGTGCGCCCGTTTAGGTCGGATAACTGAGACTTTACTGTACTTTGATTCAACTCTTACCTTCTTCTGTGTGTGTGTGTGTGTGTGTGTGTGTGTGTGAATGCAATGGAGCTCTGGTGTCACAGTGGTTAAATGCTGGTGCTGCAGCCACAAGGTTGTGAGTTCGATCCTGCCAGGCTCCAGGTTGACTCCGCTTTCCATTCTTCCACAGGTTGCTAAAATGAGCATCCAGCTTATCGGGGCAATTAGCTAACATGCTGTAAACTGCTTAGAGAGCACTCAGCTGATAAGCGGTATAGAAATACACATGCTAGTGCTGTTGCTTTTTGCTAGTTTGGTTCATTATGGAAAAATTAAATCAGAAGAAGAGAGTATAGTAAAGAACATGCCTTCTTCCCTGTTGTTTTCCTCACAGGAGATGGAACGAGGACAATAAGTGTGAAGACACCTCTTCCTAGTGATCCACTCAGATCAGTTCCTGTGAGGCTGGACAAGGTAGGGGAGAGGATTCCCGTTGGGCTGAGAAGAGGGTGGGCTGGGTGTTCACATTCCCTGCAGAACGTCCTGTTCCTAGCAGAGGCCATTTCTGCTACTACCCTGTGATAGTGTATTATTCCACGGTCAACCTCCTGTGGAACTCTGGGCTTTGTAGTTTACTGAAGCCAAAGGGCTCCCTGGCTGGGAATTCTGAAGGCCCCTCCCTCAACTGCAAACCCCGGGATTCCTCAGGATTGTAGAAGTGGAACAATAGCACTATAACAGGGTAGTGCAGAAATGGCCACAATCTCCATCTTGTCTTTGCTTCTTGTCAGCTGTATCTGCGGCATCACTGGGGCTTCATTTCTAGGGACAGATAGCATGTTCTGCTCATTGATAATATGTTATGATTATCATTGTCCTTATTAAGAAGTCTTCTAAATACATTAAAAAGATAACTTTTTTTTTAAGAAAGGGATACAGCAGGAAAGAAGGTGGAATATAAAGAGAAATATAGGAAAACAGGAAAGGGCAATTTGCAAATCGGACAAGCTCAATCGAGAGGTCTGCTGTCTGCCTGGGGCCAGGATCAACCACATAACGGAGAGGCTAACCAGGCTGGTCAAACCCACTGACCATAAGCCCCTCGTTTTGGTTCATGTCGGAACCAATGACACTGCGAGGAGCAGCTTTTACCACATCGCAAAAGACTATGAGCTTACGGGGATGAAGCTTAAGGACCTTGGTGTGCAGGTGGTCATTTTGTCTCTCCTCCCTGTTCAAGGATATGGCACACGTAGAGAAAGGGCAATAGCAGAGGTCAACAACTGGCTCCACATGTGGTGCCAGCGGCAACAGTTTGGGTTTTTGGAACATGGCCTGAATTTCCATGAACGTGGGCTTCTGGTGAGGGATGGGCTGCACCTCAGAAAACTTGGCAGGAATGTTTTTGCAAACAGTCTCGCAAGGAGGATCAAGAGGTCTTTAAACTAAGTTCCGCTGGGGAGGGAGACAATATTATTCAGGGCAGGGACTTGGCGAGCGCAGGGAGAAAAGGCCCAAAGGATATTCGCCAAGTAGTATAAGTGGCCAATGGCGGGAGGAGTAGAAACAATAGTACAGGACTTGCAGGAAGGGCCCGGGGACTTAAGTGTCTCTACGCTAATGCACGGAGTATGGGAAACAAGCAGGATGAACTTGAACTCCTAGTACAACAAAATAAATACGATTTGATAGGCATCACTGAGACCTGGTGGGATGAGTCTCATGATTGGAACATAGGAATAGAGGGGTATAGCCTCTTTTGTAAAAATAGACCAAACAAGAAAGGAGGAGGAGTAGCCTTGTATGTCGAGGATGTTTTCACCTGTGAAGAGATCTGTGACTTAAACCCAGTAAGCCAGGTCAAGAGCACTTGGGTAAGAATTAAGGGAGCGAGAAACAATAGGGATATTCTGGTGGGGGTTTACTAGAGACCTCCAACCCAGGCTGAGGACTTTGATGACGCCTTCCTCAACCAAACGACTGCACATTCAAGGAGGAGAGATACAGTAATAATAGGAGATTTCAATTACCTGGATATATGCTGGCAGTCAAACTCTGCCAAGACAGCAAGGGCCAGCAAGTTTCTTGCTTGTCTTGCAGACAACTTCTTGGGCCAGAAGGTGTAGGAGGCCACAAGGGGATCAAATATTCTAGATCTGATCCTGACCAACAGGGATGAGCTTGTTAATGAGGTAGAAGTGGTTAGATCTTTGGGGGGGGTGACCATGCCCTATTGGAATTTGGCATTCAGTGGGAAGGAGAAGATAAGGATAGCCAAACACTCATCTTAGATTTTAAAAAAGCGGACTTCTGTAAACTTAGGGGGCTGCTGGCTGGAATTCCGCCGTCAAGAATAGTGAAAGGGAAAGGAGTTCAGGAGGCATGGGAGTTCCTTAAAAAGGAGATACTGAAGGCACAGTCTAAATCTGTGCCAACAAGGAGGAAAAATGGAAGGTATCTGAAGAAACCAGAATGGTTGACTAAAGAAATCTCAGCTGAGCTAAGCGTTAACAGAAACATGTATAGGAAATGGAAGAAGGGGAAAACCACCAAAGAAGAATTTAAGCAAGTAGCCAGGAGATGTAGGGAGGAGGTCAGAAAGGCTAAAGCACAGAACGAACTTCGGCTGGCCAGAGACATTAAAAACAATACAAAGGGCTTTTTTAAATACATCCGCAGCAAAAGGAAAAAGAAGGAGGCGATAGGGTCGCTGCGCAGAGAAGATGGTGAATTACTCACAGGGGGAAGAGAAAAGGCAGAACTACTTAACACCTTCTTTGCCTCAGTTTTTTCCCAGAAGGATGCAAGCACTCATCCTGGCACTTGGGGAGCAGGTGAGGAAGCAGGGGAAATGAGAAACATAATAGGTAGAGACGTGGTACAGGAATACCTGGCCACACTGGATGAATTCAAGTCTCCAGGGCCAGATGATCTGCATCCTAGGATATTAAAAGAGCTGGTAGAGGTCATTTCAGAACCGCTTGCTATAATCTTTGAGAAATCTTGGAGGACAGGAGAAGTTCCAGCAGACTGGAAGAGAGCAAATGTTGTCCCCATCTTCAAGAAGGGAAAAAAAGAGGACCCAAATAATTATCGCCCAGTCAGCCTGACATCAGTACCCGGAAAGATCCTGGAGCAGATCATTAAGCAGTCAGTTTCTAATCACTTAGAAAGCAAGGAGGTAATCACGAGAAGTCAACATGGATTTCTCAAAAATCAGTCATGCTAGACTAATTTTATCTCTTTTTATGATAGAGTTACTAGCTTGATAGATGAAGGGAATGCTGTGGATATAGCATATCTCGATTTCAGTAAGGCCTTTGACAAAGTTCCCCATGACATTCTTGCAAAGAAACTAGTAAAATGCGGGCTGGACAGGGCTACTGTTAGTTGGATTTGTAATTGGTTGACCGACCGAACCCAAAGAGAGATCACGAATTGCTGCTTCTCATCCTGGAGAGAAGTGACTAGTGGGGTGCCACAGGTTTCTGTCCTGGGCCCAGTGCTATTCAATATCTTCATCAATGACTTGGATGAAGGAATAGAGGGCATGCTCATCAAATTTGCAGATGACACCAAATTGGGAGAGGTTGCTAATACGTCAGAGGACAGGATCAAAGTTCAAAATGACCTGGATAGATTGGAGAGCTGGGCCAAGGCTAAACATAGATAAGTGTAAGGTCCTACACTTAGGTAGACAAAATGGAATACAGAAATATAGGACGGGGGACACATGGTTGGATAGCCATACATGTGAAAGGGATCTAGGAGTCTTCATAGACCACAAGCTGAACATGAGTCAGCAGTGTGATGCAGCAGCCAAGAAAGCCAATGCAATTCTCAGCTGCATCAACCGGAGTATGGTGTCTAGATCGAGGGAGGTACTGGTACCACTCTACTCTGCTTTGGTTAGACTTCATCTTGAATACTGTGTCCAGTTCTGGGCACCCCAATTCAAAAAGGACATGGTCAAACTGGAGCAAGTCCAGAGGAGGGAGACCAAAATGGTGAGAGGCCTGGAGGCCATGCCCGATGAGGATAGACTTAGAGAGCTGGGGATGTTTAGTCTGCAGAAGAGAAGGTTAAGAGGGGACATGAGAGCCATGTTTAAATATTTGAAGGGATGCCATGTAGAGGAAGGAGAGGGCTTGTTTTCTGCTGCTCCAGAGACCGGGACATGGAACAATGGATTCAAGCTGCAGGAAAGGAGATTCCACGTGAACCTCAGGAAGAACTTCCTGACAGTCAGGGCTGTCCGGCAGTGGAATAAGCTGCCTCAGAGTGTAGTGGAGTCTCTCTCTTTGGAGGTTTTTAAGCAGAGGCTGGATGGCCATCTGTCGGGAGTGCTTTGAGGGTGTTCCTGCAAGGCAGGGGGTTGGACTTGATAGCCCGTGTGGTCTCTTCCAACTCTACATTTCTATGATTCTATGAAAATGACTGCCAATTTTCTTCTTTGTGGTTTTAAACAAAAGTATAGTAAACTTTTATGGATACCCTGGACTGCTCAAAAGATAAATATGTCCTAAACTCTCCTGAGACGCCAAGATGACTAAACTGAGGCTGTCCTACTTTGGCCATATCATAAGAAACCATGACTCGCTAGAGAAGACAATTATGCTTCGTAGTATAGAAGGCAGTATGAAAAGAGGAAGAACTCATTACAGATCATGAGACTCACTCAAGGAAGACGCGACCCTGAATCCGCGAGACCTGAGAAGGGTGGCCTCTCATCTCTAGGGTTCCTGTAGGTCGAGGTTGACCTGACAACAGTTAACAACCACAGTTACCATTTTGCCTCCCACTTTAGAAATGACTTATTACACCACTTCTAATAAACCAATCCTATTAATTCCCCAAACCCAAAATCGTCCTTCCCTGAAAACGTCTATAAGGAATACCCAGTCCCTTAAAAAAAGTCACTAATAATTTTTCTCTGTTCAAAGCAGATAATTTATCTGTTTCTGCTCGCTCATTCAGTTTTAGCAGCCAATCTTCCATTGTCGGTAATGTCGAAGTCTTCCATCTTTGTGCATATAACAGCTGTGCTGCCGTGGTCATATGCTGCAGAAGTCTTCTAAAGCTCCCTTTCCAGTTCTTCTTCCATAAGTCCCGAAAGAAAAAGTTATGGCTTTGATTGTGTATTCACCTTTAGAATCCTCCGAAAGGACATTTGTACTTGGACCCAGAACTTTTTAGCTTTTTCATATGTCCAGTACGTATGACAAAATGTCCCTTCCTGCTGGTCACACTTCCAACACACATTTGAAATGTCTTTCTGCAATCTGCTCAACTTCTCTGGAGTCATATACCAATGATATATCATTTTATAGAAAAGTTCTCTTTAACATCGTAGCACAATGTAAATTTTAACCCTTTTGACCACCTCTTTTTCCCATTGTTCCATCTGTATGTTATGTCCCAAATTCTGAGCCCGCTTTGTGACAATAATGTCTTTTTCTTCAGATGACTTTTTCCCTATATATTTTTATCTGAAAGAGGCACTTGTATTACAAAGCACAGATTCAATTAATTCTACAGTTTTATATGTATATAAAAGAAAAGAAATGTAAAGTATAAAACTACAAAAAAGTAAGAAAACACCCGTTTAATACAATCTAATATATAAAAGTCAAAGTTTGTGAGTTTGTCTGTGTCAGGCAGGCAAAGACCTCCTCATATGATTGGCTGTGTCAGGCGGGAAGACCCCATGTGATTGGCTGCCTGTGAAGATTCTCTGGAATCCTGGGGTTGGTAGTTTAGGGAGGGGCCTTTAGAATTCTCAGCCAGAGAGCTCTTGGGCCCAGCTTGTTACTATGGAGACAAGGCCTAGCAGCAAGGAGAAGGCCAAGGAGAAGGCCAACTCAGAAACCGAACTTCTGTATGTTAATGACTCTGAATATAGATTGGATTGGGGAATATGGGGAAAAGTTACAAGTACTGGACAAGACAGTTTGGGAAATTAGAGACACAGGATCTCAAATCGGTGTATTTCAACTGCATCTAATTCCTAAGGTATTTCTAACAAGTATTACCTATAAGAAAAAAAATCCTGGGCAAGTATGGTAGTAAGAGAATAAAAGTAATATTCATGCTGAATTATCTTAGATAATTCCTTATCAATAAAATGAAACCCACTGCAATAAAGTGAGGTTGTTTGTACCTCCAAGTAAAACCTAAGTGTTCACAACAGATCCATAAAAAAAGGAAAAGTTAGCTTTGCAAGGGACCCATGCAAAGGAATCTTCTTCAGCTGTCCTTGAAATCTCAAGAAGACTGTACCTTTCACTCAAGTCTCAAGTCTCGCAACAAGGAAGGCACTTGAAATAAACAAACAAACAAACTGCCTCTAGTCCAGTCTCAATTCTGCACCCTGCAGTCTC
>CAOKZL010005321.1:0-12288 GCA_948472985.1 Iguana delicatissima | reverse complement strand
AGGTGTGTAGGCTATATTTCAGGCAGGAAAGAACTGGCAAAACTGCCACCCCCTACGGCATGCCCGGTTTGGTGTTATGACAGCCACATGACTTTTTTTTTTTTACTACAGGAATGGGAAGCTATGCCATCTAGGTATTTTAAATATATGTACCACATTTTCTGGTCATTCATTCCTCCATTTTTGCTTTGGATGTTACACATTGATTGTTATTATGCAATATATGAATCCTGTGTCATAATCCTTACAAAAAGTACTCTGAGCAGCAAAGTTCTGGTTATTTGTCAAGAAGAAGTCAAAGAAGTATAATTGCCTGGCTGTTGCATCAGATATTAGAGACAGGTTCAAAAATTGTATAGTTTGGGATGGGATGGAGGATAAAACATGTATAATGTGATTCTTAAATATATTTTGAATTCACCTTGGTCTTTTATTTCTTTTGACTATCAAAAATACTCAGCTTTTGCACTATGAAAAACCCATTAGTCCCCACCTTCACTCTACTGTTCTTTTTCTTTCTCATATAGCTCTGTCCTTTTACAGTAGTCCCTCCATGTTACGTCTTATCAGCTTGTATAAGTTTTCCCGGTACTGATTTTGTCTTTCTCTTTCTTTTCTCATGTAGTATTTGTTTCCCATCCTGGTGTTCATTACACTTTTTCCTGGACTAAATCTCTCCTTTTCCCAGGAGTTTCGTTCCTCTTTCTTGGTATATCTGGCTCCCCAAATCCAATCAGCCATATCTACGTTTTATGCAACTATTTTTAAGTTCTGTAAGCCACTTTGAAATCCTAGGTAGAAATAAAGGTAATAAGATAAAGATGATGATGACTGATGATGACGATGACGATGATGACTTGATAATGCAAATGCTCTTATGTAGATACATATTATGCAAGTTAATTCCCATTAACAACATACGTTAGGTTTCTCAGAGTGCCTAATTACCTCCCAGAAGCGTTTCTTTGAAGTTGCTTTGTAGATGGGAAACACAAGGTTTGGGTTTCTCTGTAGAAAGTAGATGGTTGCATATCCTGTGCTTACATTCTTTCTGCACAACACTCCACCTGTAGTCAACACGTTTTGTTTACCCTCATGCACTTCCAATTCTATAACCTTTAAAACCTCAGTTTCTTTCTCATTCTCTGCCTTCAAGAGCTGAGGAGATGTATGTATTTAGAAATATATACTATTTCAGCATTTGGATTTAAATTGCAGTCCAGTAGCTGGCTATTGATGCTATAGAACTAAATTTCAGCTCATCAACATTTCATACTGCTTTGTTTTCCATTTCTGCTATGAACACCAATTCAAGCTTTTGCTTTGCTTGTCGTTGCTCTTTGAATAACTAAATGGATTCTATTTCTAATTGTTCTGTAACGTAAAAGCCAAATAAACAATTATTGATATATCAATAATATATCAAAGGGTAAAAATATACACTGCTTTCATATCCAAAATCGTGATCTACAACATCTTGCCAGTGTCTGAGTACTCAAAATACAGTAGCACTTTGACATTTTACCCTGTATATCACTATAACAACCTATGACAGAATGGAGGTGAGGTTGGCAAAATCATTTTCTGTTAAATAAAAAATATTTCTACGTCAAGCAACAAAAAATCTTTTGACAATGTACAGTTGGTTATCATGTAGATCTTCATGTTTATAAATCAAAATAAAACAAAGCGCCATTTGGATGTTAATGTGTAAACACGTAAGAAAATGTTGCTTGCATGGTGCAAAAAGCTGCAAATGTCATCTCATTGTGTTAGTAAGATGGCTTGACCTATAAGACTATGTTTGAAAGCTCCTGTTTAATGGATTCTCCACTGTATAAATCTTTTGTTTTATTTAGTAGAAGTTCACATGCCTCTTAGCAATTAGGACCAACTGTCTTGCCTGGTGCTACTGGGACCAATCAGCCAGCCAGTGACATCCAGAAGGTCAGGACTGGGAGAGATAACAGACAGCAAACAAGTTGGTCATAGAAAGAGGAACAAATAACTCTACAAGCAGCCATACAATCTGTGAATCAGCAGGAAATCAGAGAAGAATATTTTCCAGAGTACTTTGCTGCTATTGTTGTTGTGGTTGTGGTGGTGACTGTGTGCTTTCAAGTCATTTTTATCATCTGATGACCCAGACGAACCTATCGTGGTCTTTCCTTGGAAATTTTTATAGGAATTTTGCCATTGCCTTCTACTGAGGCTGAGGAGGCCTACACCAAGGTCATCCAGGAGTTTCATGGCTGAGTGAGCATTTGACCCTCATCTCCCCAAAAGCCAGAGTGCAACACTCAAACCACTACATTGTGATGGCTGAGATCACAAAAGTGGCACAAGTGTGACAAGCTTCACATTATCCAGAATGCTTCACCCAGCTACTGAAGGAGTGGTGTCTATGGTAGAACCAAGGACTAATATTTTGCCCCTCGGGCTACCCAATAACATCCCCAAAGCTACCAGCTCCTAGGAACCTGAAAAGGTCGCTTTCAGGTTTGAAAAAACTGAGTAGGAATACCCAATAACCATTTAAAAATAAAACTGTAATTTTCTAAGGCATCTAGAAGCAGATAATTATTTTTTCGAGCGGTCTGAAAATACTCTAGAAGGGTCAAGGAATCACATGTCACTTGGTTTGTATGGTACAAAGTTAGGGGAAGTCAGAAGAAACACAAGGTCCAGGAATCTGGGCAGACTGTGGGGGTTATCACGTCTGGGACCAACATTTTACTTAAAAGCTGAAAGCTGCAGGGCAATATCTAAGAAGAGGGGTTAAGCTTCTGTTAATAATTGTTATCCTCTCTGCAGCTCTCAGATCTCTATTCAGCCATATTCACTTTTGATTATGCTGGTTAAAGCTGGTGGGAGTTGTTAACCTGCAATATCCAGAGTAGTTACACATTTTGTCCACTCCTGGATGTGAGAAAGGAAAAAAAAAACAGTGGCAGTGGCAACTACAGTCCTTTTCAGGGAGGAGAGCATCCTCTAGAAAAAGAGGTAAAATATATGCTTGTCAGGCAGGCACTCGGAGCCCTCAACCTGTAGATCTTTAGGTAGGGTTTGGGAAGACCCTAAAATCTTTAGACTGCCAGTTTATAGACAATAATGGACTGTAGGATATAAAGCAGTTCTTTGCTAATATACTATAAAGCCAAATTAATTTCAGTGTGGTTTATTGATTTATCCTTAAAAACAGATTATACCAAATAGTGGTATAAAGTACCACTATTTCTTGGAATACCATCTCTTTGCTGATGGTTAAGAATACATTTCTCTCTCTCTCTCTCTCTCTCTGTTTTCTTTCTCTCTGATTCTTTCTCTGTTGAAGCAGTTATGCCATTCTGAGAACATATGTGATTGCAGGATTTTCATAATATTGGCCGAATATAGTCCTCGACACATACATTGCTACAATTTCAGTACAACATAAATGTTGCTATAAACATGATAGGAAGTATTTCATTAATTTCTGTCTACATTGACTACATTCAGGAAAGTAGGCCCTCTGAAAAAGAAAGAACTAGCTTATTATGCACATCAGAGATCCAGAAAAATAATTGTTTAAACAAACAGTAGAGATAATTCAACTCCTTGGTAATTGTGTAAATGGCAAATGTCCATTCATTGGCTTGGCATACAGTTTATATTAACAGGATAGTTTCTGGACTATCTGATAAAGGCAGCTGTGAATGAATGCTTGCAGTGTTAAGAGGACTGCAGGAAACCATGGCCCCAGTCCAGACAAGGGCATCTGCACTATATGCGGCACTACATATACAGTTGCAGAATCAGAAAATTGGATTAAGATTCAGAGGTGCATTCAACAGAAAAGTGACTCCCACCTACATTCAACCATTTTCTGATGGATGTGCCCCCCAGATTGTATTCCACATTCTTTTGTGACCAGAGAGGCATAATGGTAGTAACTGGAGATGAACTACATTGTGTATTGCTATTCAAGCACAGCATTCCAGTCATTAAAGAGCCTTGCCTTTTCTGAAGTGCAGTCTGAAGGACAGTACTTGTTCGTGGATCTGCAAGTCAACCTTCTGGCTCTATGAACCATCACACACTTCAGGTTTTGCCTACTTGGGTTTCCTATCTGCAAAAAAGGAATAGTGACTAATTAATGATCTACATCACAATGAAGAAAGAAAAGAATGTAACACATCATGTACATGTTAAGTTTGCAATGCTATGCAGATTCAGATGAGCTTGAGCCCCCCTGTGAGTGTACGTGTGCCTGCTTTTGTATGCACTCAAGCTGAAAAAAATGCTATAGAAAAGAAACTGCATTTTTTTTTATTTGGACACCAAAACAATGCTATGTGGCTAAACGGGATTTATATGGAGCTTGTCATCCAAAAGAAAAAATATATATTTTCCTAGTTTCGTTTTTATGGCAGGCTCATTTTGCTTCCAAGTTTCAGTTATAGAGTAATGATGAAAGATCAAGAAATATAAAGCAATAATGGGAATTAAACATGAACTTTTTATTTAGTGAATAAATAAGCCCAGCTCTTCTTCAGGATTCAAGGGAAGCTCTTTAGTGTAAAACTGATAATTTCTACATTATTTTACAATTCACTTTGATCATACAGAACTTTAATCAGGATGATGGGATTTTGTTAGATTACAAATATTAATTAAATTGTCATTGCCAGAATGTTTTCTATCAACACTAATTTGTGAATGGTAGCTATGTTACGTATATATAAGCTTTACCATATTTAGCACACAGTGACTGTAGTATTCTTATATCAAGCAGGGCTGAGCACACTTTATTCTTGCACCATTTGTTTTCATTTGCCCACATATATCTTTTTTTGGATGGGACAAGAGATTGTCCTTGTTTCCCCTTTTGTTAACCCTGCATCCCTGAGCTTTCTTTGGCTGTCAGGCCCCAGGAAGTCTACTGCAGCTTACCAGTGGGGCTGGAAGGAGTAGAGGCAGCTCACACAATAGAGAATTACCTGTCGTGGCTCAGAAGCAGGCTAAAATGGGACTATACTCACAGATGAGGTGCCCCCCTACTTTTGTGTCTACCTGTGCATATTCTTGGGGGGCATAGAGAGTAAGGCTAGCCTTTGTGACTCATGTAAAACCTTTCCACTGTAGCTGTCAAGAGAGGCCAAGGTTGCCTGCTGTTTGACTTGGGGAGGCAGGAGTCAGACGATTAGTAACAAGCCTCATATTGGCTCTTAGAAAAGGAAGGGAGTAGGAGTCAGGATGAACACACCTTCACATCCCTTCACATTTGTCTGAACTTCCTCCTCATTGGTAGGAGTAGCAACAGCCCCTCCCTGGGTCTTCCACACACTGGTAGGTTCGGACATTGCGTAAAGGGCTACAACATAGCACCTTGCACCCTGTCAAAAAAGAGACATAACACTAATCTTTTCTCTTTACTCATGCTACACATATACACATGGCCAATTTGGTAGATGGAATTTCCATTTCTATAAGATGGCTTTTCAGAAGATGACATTCATAAATTTCTTATAGTTCCTGACATCTGAAAACTAACATGATAATTTTAAAGACTTTTAAAGAGCCACAAAACACTTTGTTGTTTCTGTGTGGTGTAATGCTATCCTCTGCTGTCTATGATTTTTACCAAAATCAGGAGGAATACAAGAATATGTTTCTCCAGCTTCAAATCACCTAGCAACATTGTCATTAATATACAACCAGTATTTTCCCAGTTGAAAATCCCAATTGATTTCATGTATTGACTTTACTGATATTACTTTCTTCCCCAGGGCCATAGGGTTCAGCATTAGAATTCACTGCACAAGGCTACCCTTGCAAACATGTGCAATGATTTTGTTGTGGTATGTCAAAATGTTATCATAAATGTCGAAGTTTGCAAAAATTCATGTATATTTCTAGTGCTCCAGGTTCATCCAAAGACTTTGCTACTTTTTATAAATGGTAAATTTGCTTGGTGGTTTATTTTTCCCATGCATCGCTCATCACCCCAACCCTGAAGTGAAAGAATCTCTCTCTTTCTTGTTATTCTTTGTGGGTATACAGTAGAGTCTTGGTTATCCAATAATGGGCGGGCTATCGTCGCATATCCTTGAAAATGTCACAATACCCACAGGCCTTGTGCGGCTGCCATTTGGGGGCTGTGTGCCCGGGGCGCGTCCCGGGGGCGTGGAAATGCCCACAGCCACTGCCTCAGGCAGCCGCGACGTCGGATAATCCAGAATGTCGGATGAATGAAGGTCGGATAACCGAGACTCTACTGTATTTGCTTTGCAGACCCTGTCAAGAGCACTCTATGGGAAATATACCAGCCCATGTCTGTTTTACTAGTAATCATAACACTACACGTGCATCAGGATGGCAATTATAGAGTGCCTAACAGCCCATTCACATTTTTTTTTTAAATCAAAAATTTCTCAGATCCGTCTTGATGTTCTGTAAGAGGAATGCTGTGGTTTGATGCTTCTGTAAGAGGAATGCTGTGGAAAGTATAGTTTGCCTAAGAACAGTGGATGATTGTCAGCACTGTTTTGGTCCCATAACCATGGTATAAAAATGAGAAAACAGTTTTACAAGCTTTATTTAATATCTCGTAAGCCATAGGCTGATTTGAGCATTCCAGTATCACTTCGGAGACCAGGGATATCCATTAGCTCATGACCTTGGTCACCTCAGTGACTGTGGGAGGTCACACTCTCTTAACTCTCAAGGAGGGAGAGGGACCCTCCTCTGAAGAAATTTTGCCAAGAAAACCCCACATGGTTGCCCCAGGATCACCATAAGTCAGAAACAACTTGAAGAGAGGCACAACACCAAAGTTATCTAGAATATGTTTTTTTGTAACATGCTTTTTTTTCCCCTTGGAGTTGATTATAGCATTGTATGATTTTACAATAATATAAAATAATGAATAATAATAATGAATATAGTAATAATGAATTACAATGTTTATTCTACGCAAAGGCCTTGGAACACTTAGCTACCATTTTGGGTGGTGTGCATCATCATCCTTTAGTAGCATTGTTCCTATTTTTGATAGCTGAGGAGCCTACGATAGCTCCTACTCAAGGAAGCATGAGATTTTCTTGCTGATTGTTTCTTTTTGTGCTTTAAATGATTCTGTTTCAGCTCCCAGCCTTGTTGGCAGAACTTTACAATTAGAGGAAATAATGCTGAAAGTTTGAAGGAATTTTATTAGTTTTAATTTTTTAATGAATTGTTTTCTTTTTGTTTATTTTACATGAAGAAAAACATACTCTATTTCCTTACAGGTGCCTATCAGAGCATGCAATTCATTGTATCTTTAATGGACCAGGAATTAGGAACTGTATATATAAATGCATAAAGTTGATAGCTCTGGCCTAAACAAAATTGGCTCAGTCCCAACTGAAGTGAAACCTTTGTGTCAAATGCATTTTCTAGGATGGCTGAGAGCCATGACCAAGGTATAAAACACCAAGCCTAATCACAAAAGCATCATAATGGGGAAGATATTCAGTGAGGCCTTTAAGGCCAGTGCCTGTGAATACAATACAGTAAACAGTATCTTAATGTGGTTTATAGATCAGCACAGTTGTAGAAAGGAAAACCACAGATGTCAGTGGTTGAGCTTTCTCATTATCAACTCTGGAGACCAGGGTTTGAATCTTCATGTTGCCAGTTATTGGGGTGACTTTGCAAAGGCAAACCCCTTCTGAAGTAGCCTTGTGAAACCCATGACAGAGTTCCCCTTACAGGCAATGACTTGAAGGCACACAGCACTATATTGGGTTTGTGGGAATGACTGAATATGTCGTGGTTCTTATGTTATCTTAAAATGTCACTCCCTTCCTACAGTTGTCAACCAAGAAGTAATAATGAAATGTTGATAATGAGTAATAATGATACTTGTGCTTATTATTTTGGGGTAGCCCACTAGAAATGTATGTCTCGGATTCAGCCCACATGTAGCAAAATGTGTAGCTGGTCCAGAAAGGAGGTTCAACTCACGCATCTCACAAAGCAAACACTGAGCTCAAAAAAGGAGCATAAATTAGGCTTACTATTAGAAAGATGAGTAAAATGTGCTACCAGCCACTAGCTCAGAGGTATTAAAGGGGATAAGAATTCATGGGAAGACCAAGTTTTTCAGCGGCTTGCAGTCTATGATGGCTATAAACTATTCCCTTTTTAGAGACAGTATCTCATTTAATGCCCAGTTGCTGGAAAGCAGTACTGAGGCTACTACTGTCTTCATACCCAGATAGTAGCATTGAGGACAACTGGATGGTCATTGTGGAAGCTGCAGTATGCTTGACTACACGCACACGCTATCACGCTCCACAGAATTCTGAGTTGTGCTTTATCTGGAGATGATGTACCAGGTTGCATGCAGCTCCCTTCATTTTTCACAATTGACTGCGCTCTCAGGAGACTTGATGTAAGCTTCAGTCTAATACCTGAAACATCTAAGACTAACTGTTTATAAAATGGTACAAAGGTACTCTCTGAGGAAACTCCAGATGGAAATTAGTGTGTGGTTTTACTTTGAAGCATTCCAAAATGATGCATATGTCCTGTGTATTCCCAATTCTTAATCTGGCACTTGTCTATGGGACAATCCAATCCCCTGCTGATATGTTTTTGCTGTGTTTGGCACTGCTGATCTTTCTGTGTATGTTTTGATGGGCATGGTCACTGCATGGCCAAAGGCATCTCCCTCCTCTCTCCTTTACAGCCCTCTTTTTCTTCTATTTCATTCAGAGTTCTATTTGTTCCCTTCACCCCACTGCTCTCTATCATCTCAAAGAATTCAAAAAGCTGGGAAACCATGGAAATATTTCAGATTTGAAAGTATTCTGAGCTTAACTACTCTGGGATAGGACAGCTGGAGAAATTCTTAAAGGTTTGTTTCCCGTGGGAGAGGGGTTCCTCCTACCAGTCCAGCACCTTGCTGAATAACCCTATCTGGTTTAATAGGTATAGCCCAACCATTTACCAGCTGGTATGGTGCATTTTCAATTTTTACCCGGCCATTGCAAATGCTACCAGTACATTAATGTGTTTTCGAGCATGAAGGCAGATTATGGTTTTGCAAATTAAATGCCTGCTTTTGATCTTGCGTTTTCCCTCACTTCTACTGTTCTGTGATGTTTTTGATTGTTAGGGAAAATGAGAAGATGCAATTCCTAAAGTTTCTGGATAGAATCATTATGCTTGCAAGAGACCACAACGGCTATTGAGTAGACCCTGCCTGCCATGCAGGAATACAAAAACAGCAGGTGACTTTTTAGGTCAAGTACCCACCCCTATGTCAAGTGTGGAGAGCCATGTCGCACAACTGTAGTAATAATGGCAAAAGTCATTTCATTTGGACTGTAGGTACTTTGAAAAGCAATATACAGAACCTAGCCAAGGGGAAGTTTGTGTTCCAACTTCAAGGAAAGGGAGCAGCGAAAATAACAGCTATCTGGAAATCCCCACAGTTGCCCAACATTATGAGTTTCCATGGGAATATGTATAGATTGTGCATTACTGCTTTTTTTCTTATCTCAAAGTAGTCAATTATTCTGTGGACCCAAAACACTTGTCAAAATAGTCACATTGCTCCAGTATTTTAACTAGAGCATGTACTATAGTACTGATTTCCTAATATTGCTTATAGGCCCACTTTGGTTTTCCTCACTTTGGGAGAAAAATAATCTCAAATTGCTGATTTTCTTTAAGATACAATTAAGTACTTACTCTGCTTATTTGCCCTCCACTTAGCCTGATTATTTGACATACCCTGAAGTTGGGTTGGTCATTTGTATATTTTTATTATTTTGATGAGATTTGGGTTTCCCTTCCTTCCCTAGCAATACGCCTTTTGCTTTTCTGCATGAGAGAGACGAATTTGCAAAGCAGTCAGCTGAAGACGGCTGGACCACACAATTTTGCCAGAAGGGAGAGAGCTGAAATTTGTCTTTTCTTTATTTAGAGGGGTCTAAACTTAAATTTAGGAAATGCATTCCCTACCAGTAACACCAGTGGTGGAAATTCCTGTCATGCTTGCAAATTTGCTGCTGTTGTAATTTCTAATGATTAATATATAGTAACACAGTCTTGGTGATAGATCGGTGTTGAGGAATATCCCGTCCAAGGACCATAAACGTCTTTCACCACTTGAGAGTAATTACACCAAAAAATCAAGTTAATGTGTTTTCAGTCAACGCAAGTAGTGTCCAGGAAAATCCCATGCTAGGACCCATAAACATCTTTTGCCACTTGAGGCTGCAGTGGGGCTGGCAGGACAAGTCCCTCACCTACGCCACAACTCTCATCGAGGTCTTCGTTGGCCTGGGGGAGCCTAGCGGCAGGAGAATCAGCACCTCGAGGTGACAATTTCCACCCTTGCCCTAGGTGCTGTCTAGCTTGATATGCCACGACTGTATCCGTACTCTCAACCACATCCATACTGTTTTTGCTGCTGTTACCCCAAATTCTGTCGGACAAGAAGCAATATGTGTAGAGTCTCATTAGCGGGAAATCTACTACAGAAGAAGGATGGGCATTGCCATTTTGCTTCTCCGTTTTGTGGCCACTCTGCGATAGAAAGGCTAAAATGGCCGGCTGCCGAAAAAAAAACGAGCATTTTGATGGATTTGCGAAACATCTCCGAGGGTGGCGGTAGGGTCCAGGGCAGGGCAGGGAAGGGAAGAGGAGAGTTAATTGGATCAAATGGAGACATGAAGTTATCAGAGCTGAAAATGTAATGAGAGTATCTTCTTTCTCCAGGGGCCAAAAGAAATACAATATTAGTCATTATCATGCCTCCGTTTTCTCGTTAAAAGACAACAAAAGGGAGAAAGAACAGGATAATGGAATATTTTTGAAAAATGAGCAATTTTCTCATTATAAAACTTCTGTTTGGGGTGAGACACACCTCTAGCGAGTCTATCTGATAATCGGAAAAACATAATCTGGCTTATATTTTGTTGCTTGCTGCTATAGAATTCTATTTTTCTACTTATGATCTAATTTTTATGCAAGCAGAACAGCCCCTCCAGGGTCAGCTTCTGTCCTCACTCACCCTGCTCTAGGCTTGGAAATTCAACAGCCTCTATCTAGGATGACCCTTATGGATGAGAGAACCTCAAACTACCTCTCAATTGCCTCACTGAGGGTCTTGCACGACGGCCTCTGTTAGGATGACCCTTATGATGAGATAACTGTGAATTTAACCTCCTCAATTGCCCACTAGGTCTTGCACCATGGCTTTTCTGCTCAGGACTACCCTTATGGATGAGAGAACCTCAAATCTCACCCTCGCATTTGCCCCACTCAGGTCTTGCACAGCAGCTATTGGCTCTTTGTCAGGATGACCCTTATGGATGAGAGAACCTCAAAATCACCTTCTCAATTGCCTCACTCAGGTCTTGCAAAGCCCACTGGCCTCTGTCTTGCAGGATGACCCTTATGGATGAGAGAACCTCAAAATCACCTTCTCAAATCCCCACTCAGGTCTTGCAGAGCCCACCTTGGCCTTCTGTCTTAGGATGACCCTTATGGATGGAGAGAACCTCAAATCTCACCTTGGTTGCCCAGTCAGGTCTTGCAAAGCCTCACTTGGCCTTTCTTGCCTACCACTGTTATGGATGAGAGAACCTCAAAACTACCTTCTCAGTGCCAGTCAGATCTTGCAAAGCCACTTGGCCTCCATTAAGATGACCCTTAATGGTCAGTAGAACCTCAAAACTACCCTCTGGAATTGCCCCTGTCTTGCAAATTCAGCGGCCTCTATGATCTATGACCTTTATGATCTAGAGAACTTCCAAGTCACCTTCTCCTCAACTTCCCTGCTCAGGTCTTGCAGATTCAGACCATCTTCCTCAGTTGAGTCTTCAATGGGGTCCTCCTCTTCTACCTTCCACCAACCCATTATTGTCTTTTCCTACCAAGTCAGGCCTCCATGACACAGCCTTCATGTGGTGTATCTCTAGGAGGTTCATAAATGTATGCAAGGTCACCTTTGGCTGGGTCCTACAACCAGTGAAGCCCAAACTCTCCCTAGAAACCAAGACGAGGCCACCATACTTTGGCTGTGTCATGAGAAGACCTGACTCATAAGAAAAGACAATAATGGGTTGGTGGAAGGTAGAAGAGGAGGACCCCATTGCAGAAGGAAAGACTCAACTGAGGAAGATACGTCTTCTAATCTGCAAGACCTGAGAGGGAAGTTGAGGAGAGGTGACTTGGAAGCTCTCCATCCATAAAGGTCATCATAGATAGAGGCCACTGAATTTGCAAGACCTGAGTGGGGCAATTAAGAAG
>CAOKZL010005320.1:0-12288 GCA_948472985.1 Iguana delicatissima | reverse complement strand
CAAGTTATATCTTGTCTAAGACTGCGGGAATTTTTGTGGTGGATGTAGCACTTAGAGAACTAGTTGAGCCAACACTGCACTCTGGAGAGACCATCACACACACTTTCTCCTGCTCTGTGGCAGTTAGGATTTAGGGCAAAAAGCTGGCAGAGAAATTAAAGCTGAAAGGAAACCAAGAGAGTCTGGACACTCCAGCAAAATGTTTGTGCGCTGGCTAGTCTCTCTACACAGCTGCATCGTCATAATTTCGCTAAATTCCGCAGCCCTGGAATGGAGAAGGAATTTTGAAAGGTCTGTTCTCCTTGGGCTGAGGAATGCAGCAAGATGCCTCTCAGCCATTGGGTTTGGGCCATGGTTCTTCTTTCTTTTCTGAGAGGAGGCCCCACTTGACAGGTGCTCTTCGGTGTCCCCCTTCTCCAGTCACAGCCATGCCTGCCACCAACGAGGGGTGGCCCGAGGAATTGGCTTTAGGGTCGGGTGGCAACGGCCCGTGCTACATCATGGCGGTGGAGGACAGGAGCGGAGGCCGGCCTGCAACCGGGGGACCAATCTGGGTACCCAAGGCCAGCCGGTCTCCTCCATGAGCTGCGAGGCCCTGGCGGCCCTGGCCAGGCGGTGCGAGAACGTGCCCCCCAGCATCGGGGTGGTCTCCCGCTGCAGGGTGGAGCTCCAGGCGGGCAGGGACGGCTTCACCTTGGCCCACGATGAGGGGCCTGCCCTGAGGTGGAGAGCGTGGCCCGTCGGCTTCCCGCCTTCGAGGTCGGCGTCAAAGCCGGCGACTACGTGCTGGAGGTCAATGGGACCCCCGCGAGGCTTACGAAGAGGCAGAGGCCATGATCCGCACCTGCCAGGGCCAGGGATCCGCGGTGCCTGGGCCTCCTCCGCCTCGGGTTGGACAGACCCGGCGGGCCAGCAGCGACGTGCGGGAATTCTTGTCCAGAGTGCGGACGCCATCCACCAGGGAGCGGAGGCAGAAGGCCCGGGAGTTCAGCAAAGAAGGTAAGTGCAGCCCGGAGGCAGGCTGGTGGCTTCCATCTTGGCAGGATGGCAATCCGCTTCTGGGTTTTAGTCTGATGAAGAGGAGCTTAGAATGTGAGGTGTTGATTCATTTCGTCTAGGTTAAAGGGAAGAATAAATAGAAGTTTTTGTTAAAAAATATTAAGTTTAAATGACTTTGCAGTACTATACTTAAGAATTTATAAGTTTGGATTTAGATGTTGTTAGGTATATGTTACAGAAAGGAGGATGAGGAATTATTGTGACAGATGAGAGAGGAATAGAGTGGTTATATACTTTTAACAATTGCTGAAGTAAGATTGCAAGTCACTTTTACTGCTTCTTTGCTTTTCTTTTTCTTGTTATTCTTTTTATTTTTATTTACTCCATTTATTGATTTTCTCTTTTCGTCGTCTTTGTGTCTTGTTGTATTATTTTTTTGGACTGTATATGAAAAATCTTAATAACAATTATTAGCAGTAAAAAGTCTAAGGTGCTGAACTCAAATTTCTAGAGGGACAGGGGTTAGTACCTTGGACAGCTCCTTTAAGGTTCAGACTCAGCGGTTGGCACTACTCCCATGGGACATGGAAGTCACAAGTCACCCAAGCTCTTTGTGGTGTGTGTGTGTGTGTGTGTGTGTGTGTGTTAGGCAATGTAAGGGCCCAGCAGAGGAAATGAGAAAGTGTTTTTTTTCCAACAAGAGCCAGCATTAATGACTTTTTGAAAATCATTAGACTTAATTTTGATTTCATTTGCTTTTTGGGAACTATATGTTTTTAAAGGAAGAATTAGTTAATACAGATTTGTACTGTTTTTAAATTCTGCTGTTTTAAATTGTAAATTTTTTCAATTGCTTTTTATTATTTTTAATTTTATGTTTTTAATATTGGTTCTAAGGCTGGATAGACATCTGTCGAAGAGAGTGCTTTGCTTGCATCTGCCTGGCAGAATGGGGTTGGATTGGATGGCCTTTGGCTCCAGCTCCCCACGAATTCTAGGATTGTGTGATTCTCCACAGTCTAACTTTTCTTAATTCAGCCCTTATTTCTTTTATGAGTCTGTCCCTATCTGTGTTCTTCTCACCCAACGAAGGGTTCCTGAGTCCAGATTCATCCTTTTTTCACTTGCTGCTCCAAATCCCTGGAGTCACCTCCTTGAACCTTTGGACTGTCCTTCCCTGTCCATGCTTAAATCTCAGTTAAAAGAGATTTACGGTTTTCCCTTGTTTTCCAAAGCTTTTGGAATTTTAGGTTAATATTGCTTTATAATCCCATATATTTTGATGTATATTTGTCATCTTGCTTTATATTATGTTGCACTGGTTTTTGTACTTCTGTTTGTATAATTTGCAACTGTTGTATCTGTGCAATACAATTGCATAGCAAAGTTGTATATTTGTCTTAACTCTTTCCTTCCCCTACCTGTAGAAAAGTTTATTCTGCTGGGTCTGTTGAACCCGAACTGTTGGCTAAGCCTCAAGCTATCCAGCATGTGAGACACAAGTCTAAGCCTTCCAAATCACTGGAACATTTTTAAACGTTTGGCCATGATGCTGAGAGGACTAATTGATCTGCCTCACGAATAGGGCCCCTGAAGAGGAGGAGGAGCACAGCACACATAGTACACAGCGGGGCTGTCCAGATGGTTTGGACTATAACTCCCATCTCCTGCAGCCGCATTGGCCAATAGCCAGGGATTATGAGAATTTTAATCCAAAACAGCTGGAGGTTCCAGATTGTGGGAAGAAGGGTCTGGCCCGCTAAACCTGAAATTTGTCCCCAGCTTGAGATTTGAATGCACTTTGCTATAAATAGAGGGGAAAAAGGCAAAAGTATCAAAGCCCCGCCGGCTTCACAGTAAGTGCTTGTAGGCAAGCAATTGTACATTCTTGTGTATTCCTGGTTTTAAAGTTACCCATGGTTGCTTGTTCAGGAAACCATCTTATTTCCATTTCAAAGTGGCATTTAAAAGATCTCCACAGCTATGAAAATAGGGCCTGGAAGAAGGGGCCGGGGTAGAGAGATATTGGAGTGAGGTTCTGCTGTTTCTGATTTAATCTCATTGTAAAAGACCATTTCCAGTCCATGTTTGCTTTAGGCAGATATCTTTGCTAGGTACATTCTTGCATGCTGAATAGCTGGTATTTTTTAACAAGCTGTTATATTTATTACCAGAAAAGGCAGACAGTAGCTTTCCTCCTTCGTTGCTCTTTGACATTATCCCAGTCCCTGAGCATGAAAAACACAAGACTTTAGCCATTTCCGCACTAGCCTGTTACAGTGCGATGATTCCACTTTCAACATCCTCTGGAATCCTGGGGTTTGCAGTTTTGCAGGGGCCAGCCGGGTAGGTGGCCATGAAGTGCAAAATGTGCACCGCCTGTGACAATTCAATTAGAGCTTAATTGTCTGCAAAAGGGGTGCAGGTCTGGGACCAACATTTGGTGCCAAGGCGTTAGCATCGCTGAGCTAATTAGCAGCTGGTGGAGGACAGGACTCCTCCCCGCTTCCTTGTTCCTTCCCCCCAATGAATACTAAACATCCAGCCTGGCAGCTTCGCACTGGATGGCTTCTTTTTCAAATTCCTCTTTAAAAGATCTGCAGCTTCAGAGCAGGAGCGGGGGCTCCTCTCAAGGGAGAAATATTCTCTTGCCACTGGTGTTTGAAAGCTTCCTCCAACTGTCAAATCCCCGTCTGCCAGTTGCCCTGACAGAAAGCAGGAGGGTATTGTCAGCAGGTAACTCCTAGATTGTGCTGAAAAATGGAGGAGGACCACTGCAAGGCACCGGTTTCCTTCTCCTTCGCATCCCTGGGACCCAGCCGGTACAAAATAAGCCCAAGAATGGAAGGCGCAAAGCAACCAGAAGCCCACTCCTCGTTTTTTAAAAAAGAGTATTGTCAAAAACTTTTACAAGAGTGACCTGAGTACTTGCTTTGTTTAAAAAGGAGAATCACCACTCCCAGAAGTTTCTATGAACGATCTGGCTGCATCTCTCCAGGAGAGGCTTGTGGGTGGCAGGAACAGCCTTGGGGTCGCCTGCAGTACCTTCTTGGTTGCATTTTGGGTCCCCTCTCCCCCAGTTCTGGGCCACTGGAGACTGAAAAAAGTCCTGGTGTAACTCCTTGAGTTGTGAGTTGATTAAAATACTAGAGAACACTATGCTATCATCATAATTAAGGGTTTAATTAACAGGTGTGATCCCACCCCATTCTATCCATCTATCATTTATCTACATTGACTTTGACTTCTGGTGACCCACTACCAGGTTTTTGGGGCATTTCTTCTTCAGATTTTCTCTGAGGCCGAAAGAGTACTAGATCTGCCCAAAGCTACCCAGCCAAGTTCATGCCTGAGTAGGGACTTGAAACTGGACTCCCAGTCTGGCACTCAAACCGCTATGCTATCGTATCTGTCAACGGGGCTCCTAAGCTTTTTGTGGTCAGATTTCTTCAGGGACATTTGCTGCCACGGCCTTCCTCCGAGGCTGAGAGGATGTGACTGGCCCAAGGTGACCCTGAGGGGTTTCCAGGGCTGGAGGGGGATTTGACCTGGAATCTGAGGAGCCCTCTAAACCACTCAGCTCAGAGGCTTAAATGCTTTTACTGTTATAAGCTGAAAAGACACATGCTGCAAGGCCAGAAATATAATATTCCCCACAACTCAGTGGTCAGAGGATCTTACTTTAACGGTGCATGAATGTGTGTTTTATAGATGCCAACTTGAAGAAAATATAGTTTTGGAACAGCAGTCATCCTCTTGTCTACTCGGCCGACGTTCAGGGTGACTCCTTCCCTCCTTCCTTCCTTCCTTCCTTCCTTCCTTCCTTCCTTCCTTCCTTCCTTCCTCTCTCTATTCCTTTCCCTATTTCTTATTATGCTTTCAAAGTCTGACACATAAAAATATCCTAGCCCAACATTCAAATCACTGTAGGACTTCCGTCCCCCAGAGCCTGCACCAGCATTCCTCTGGGTGTGGAGAGGCTGGGGCAGGGGCTGGCCCTGATCCTTCAGCCTTTCTTCAGTGCAATGCCCCTCACCAGCAATTGTAAAAGGTTTGCAACCAAAACTATCGGCTTTCCCTTCCTCCTGCCCCCTTTTCCTTTTGTGCTGTGTTTTTCCAACTGTGAGGAGACGGTGTAGCTTAGTGATTTGAATGTTGGGCTAGGATATTTTTGTGTGTGTTGAGGACTTTTGAAAGCATAATAAGAAATAGGGAAAGGAATTGAGGAGGAAGGAAGGAAGGAAGGAAGGAAGGAAGGAAGGAAGGAAGGAAGGAAGGAGGAAAGGAGTCACCCTGAACGTGGGCCAAGATATACAGGTATGACTGTATTTCCAAAACTATATTTTCTTCAAGTTGGCATCTATAAAACACACATTCATGCACCGTTAAAGTAGCAAGATCCTCTGACCACTGAGTTGTGGTAAGTATTCATCTTTCTGGCCTTGCAGCATGTGTCTTTTCAGCTTATAACAGTAAAAGCATTTAAGCCTCTGAGCTGAGTGGTTTGAGGGCTGGCCTCAGATTCCAGGTCAAATCCCCCTCCAGCCTGGAAACCCCTGCAGGGTCACCTTGGGCCAGTCACATCCTCTCAGCCTCGGAGGAAGGCCGTGGCTAGGAAATCTCCCTAAGAAACTGACCACAAAAAGCTTAGGAGAAGGTTCCCGTTGACAGAATCAGAGAAACTGAGTGTTTTGAGGGCCAGATGGGAGTCCAGGGTTCAAGTCCCTACTCAGGCACATAAACTCACTGGGTGACTTTGGGCAAGTCTTATTCTCAGCCTCAGAGAAAACTCCCTCCTAAGAAGAAATCTGCCCAAGAAAACCCTAACAGAGGCACGAGAAAGCTAAAGTCAAATGCCTACAGAAATGATAGATGGATGGATGGATAGACAGGCAGATAGGGTAGATCACCTTAAATTAATTCCTTAATTATGATGATAGCATAGTGTCTGCTCCATCTTAATAGATTCACAACTCAAGGAGTTACACCAGGAATTTTTTCAGTCTCCAGTGGCCCAGAACTGGGAGAGAAGGACCCAAAAGAACCAAGAAGGTACTGGCGTCCAGCCCCAAGGCTGTTCCTGCCACCCACAAGCCTCTCCTGGAGAAGATGCAGCCAGAATCAATTTTCAGGGGAACAGAAACTTCTGGGGAGTGGTGATTCTCCTTTTAAACAAAGCGCAAGTACTCAGGTCACTCTTGTAAAGTTTTTTTGACAATATCTCTTTTTTAAAAAACGAGGAGTGGGCTTCTGGTTGCTTGCGCCTTCCATTCTTGGGCTTATTTTGTCCCCGGTGGGGTCCCAGGGATGGAAGGAAGAAGGAAGGAAACCGGTGCCTTGCAGTGGCCGTTTGATTTTTCAGCACAATCTCAGTTGTTACCTGCTGACAATACCCTCCTGCTTTCTATGTAGGCAAACCGGAACTGGCAGACGGGGATTTGACGTTCTAAAGGGCAGCTTTCAAAACACCAGTGGCAAAGCAGATATTTGCCTCCGAGGAGCCCCCTGCTCCTGCTCTGAAGCTGCAGATCTTTTAAAGAGGAATTTCAAAGAAGCCATCCAGTGCGAAGCTGCCGATAGGCTGATGTTTGATCATTCATTGGGGAAGGAACAATAAAGCGGGGAGGAGGTTTCCCTGTCCTCCAACTCAGCTGCTAATTAGCTCAGCGATGCTAACGCCTTGGCACCAAATGTTGGTCCCAGACCCTGCACCCCTTTTGCAGACAATTAAGCTCTAATTGAATTGTCACAGGCGGTGCACATTTTGCATTTCATGGCCACCTACCCGGTGGCCCCTCCCAAAACTGCAAACCCCAGGATTCCAGAGGATGTTGAAAGTGGAATCATCGCACTGTAACAGGCTAGTGCGGAAATGGCTAAAGTCTTGTGTTTTTCATGCTGGGGACCCATAATGTCAAAGAGCAACGAAGGAGGAAAGCTATCTCTGCCTTTCTGGTAATAAATATAACAGCTTGTTTTAAAAAATACCAGCTATTCAGCATGCAAGAAATGTCGCCTCTGAAACATATTTGCCTAAAGCAAAGTATAAACATGGATGGAAATGGTCTTTACAATGAGATTGATCAGAACAGCAGAACCTCACTCCAATATCTCTCTGCCTTACCCTGGCCCCCTTCAGGCCCTATTTTCATAGCTGTGCGAGATGTTTTTTTTAAATGCCACTTTGAAATGGAAATAAGATGGTTTCCTGAAAGCTAACAAGCAACCATGGGTAACTTTAAAACCAGGAATACACAAGGAGTGTTTGCAAATTACTTATTGCCTACAAGCACTTACTGTGAAGCCGGCGGGGCTTTGAGACTCTTGCCTTTTTCCCCCTCCTATTGATAGCAAAGTGCATTCAAATCTGAGCTGGGGACAAATTTAGGTTTAGCGGGCCAGACCCTCTCCCACAATCTGGAACCTCCCAGCTGTTTTGGATTAAAATTCTCATAATCCCTGGCTATTGGCCAATGCGGCTGGAGGCGGGAGTTATAGTCAAACCATCTGCAGCCCCGCTGTGTACTATGTGTGTGTCTCCTCCTCCTCTTCAGGGGCCCTATTCGTGAGGCAGATGGATTCTAGAGTCCTTCTCAGCATCATGGCCAAACGTTTAAAAATGTCCAGTGATGTGGAAGGCTTGACTTGTGTCTAGCAGTCCCTGCTGGATAGTTTGACTTTAGCCTAACAGTTCGGGTTAGAACAGACCCAGCAGAATAAACTTTTCTACAGGTAGGGGAAGGAAAGAGTAAGACAAATATACAACTTTGCTATGCAATTGTATTGCACATATATAATAGTTGCAAATTATACAAACAGAAGTACAAAAACCAGTGCAACATAATATAAAGCAAGATGACAAATATACATCAAAATATATGGGATTATAAAGCAATATTAACCTAAAATTCCAAAGTTTTTGGAAAACAAGGGAAAACAGTTAAATCTCTTTAACTGAGATTTAAGCATGGACAGGGAAGGAGCAATATGGCAAAGGTTCAAAGGAGGTGACTCCAGGGATTTGGAGCAGCAAGTGAAAAAAGGATGACTTGGAGCTCAGGAAGCCCTTCGTTGGGGTGAGAGAGAAACACAGATCCAGGACAGACTGGTAAAAAGAAATAAGGGCTGAAAAATAAGGAGAAAGTAGACTGTGGAGAATCACACAATCCTGAGAATCGTGGAGCTGGAAGAGGCCCCAAAGGCCATCCAATCCAACCCCATTCTGCCAGGCAGGAAGAGACTAAAGCAAAGCACTCTCTTTTAGATATGTCTATCCAGCCTTAAAACCAATATTAAAAACATAAAATTAAAAATAATAAAAAGCAATTGAAAAAATTTACAATTTAAAACAGCAGAATTTAAAAAACATACAATCTCTTATTAACTAATTCTTCCTTTAAAAACATATAGTTCCCAAAAGCAAATGAAATCAAAATTAAGTCTAATGATTTTCAAAAAGTCATTAATGCTGGCTCTTGTTGGAAAAAAAACACTTTTCTCATTTCCTCTGCTGGGCCCTTACATTGCCTAGCACACACACACACACACACACACACACACACAAAGAGCTGGTAGCTTGTGACTTCCATGTCCATGGGAGTAGTGACACCGCTCCCAGTTTCAGTCTGACTTTTAAAGGAGCTGTCCAAAGGACTAACCCATTTCCTCTAAAATTAAGTTCAGCACCTTAAAGTAAATCTTCACTGCTAATAATTGTTATTAAGATTTTTCATATACAGTCCAAAAAAATTAATACAACAACACAAAGACGACGAAAAAGAGAAAATAAATAATGGAGTAAATAAAAATAAAAAGAGATGATTATAACAAGAAAAAAGAAAAGCAAAGAAGCAGTAAAAGTGACTTGCAATTTTCTCAATTGTTAAAAGTATATAACCACTCTATTCCTCTCTCTCATCTGTCCACACTCTGATTCCTCCTTTCTGTAACATATACCTAACAACATCTAAATCCAAACTTATAAATTCTTAAGTATGGTTTCTACAAAGTCACTTAACTTAATATTTTTTAACAAAAACTACTATCTATTCTTCCCTTAACCTAGACGAAATGAATCAACACCTCACATTCTAAGCTCCTGTTTGCTGATCAGACTAAAACCCAGAGCGGATGGACCATCCTGCCAAGATGGAAGCCACCAGCCTGCCTCCGGGTCACCTCACCCTTCTTGCTGAACTCCCGGGCCTTCTGCCTCCGCTCCTGGTGGGATGGCGTCCGCACTCTGGGACAAATTCCCGCACGTCGCTGCTGGCCCGCCGGGTCTGTGGCCGCCCGAGGCGGAGGCAGGCCCAGCCGGAGTCCCTGGCCCTGGCAGGTGCGGATCATGGCCTCTGCCTCTTCGTAAGCCTTCGTGGGGTCCCATTGACCTCCAGCACGTAGTCGCCTCGGTCTTTGACGCCGACCTCGAAGGCGGGGAGGCCGGGGCCACGCTCTCCACCCTCAGGGCAGGCCCCTCATCGTGGGCCAAGGTGGAGCCGAAGCAGCCCCTCCTGCCCCGCCTGGAGCTCCACCTGCTGGACGCGGGAGACCACCCCGATGCTGGGGACGCCGCACCGCCGCGTGGCCAGGGCCGCCAGGGCCTCGCAGCTCATGGAGGAGACCGGGCTGGCCTTCAATCTCCAGGATCTGGTCCCCGGTTGCAGGCCGGCCACCTGGCGCTGCCTCTGTCCTCCACCGCCACGACGTACACACTGCTCGTTGCCACCGATCCTAAAGCCAATCTCTCTAGGATCTCTCTCTGCGGCGGCAGCATGGCTGCTACTGGAGAAGGAGGGGGACACAGAAGAGCGCCTGTTCGAGTATCTGGGCCTCCTCTCAGAAAAGAAAGAAATGCCATGGCCCAAACCCAATGGCTGAGAGGCACTGCTGCATCCCTGGCCCAGGAGAACAGACCTTTCCCAAACCCCTTCTCCATTCCCAGGGCTGCGGAATACTCACAGAAATTCTTGTCAATTCCAGGCTGTCTGAGGACTGGCCAACGGCACAACATTTTGCTGGAGTGTCCATACTTTGGTTTCCTTTCAGCTTTAATTTCTCTGCCAGCTTTTTGCCTAAATCCTCACTTGCCACAGAGCAGGAGAAAGTGTGTGTGATGGTCTCTCCAGAGTGCAGTGTTGGCTTGAACTCAGTTTCTTGGCATGGCTACATCCACCACAAAAATTGCGCAGTCTAACAACAGATAACTTGCATCTGGGTAAACGGCACCTCCTCCTGTTCCCTCAAAATAAGGGGAAGGATTTTCAGTAAGTACTTTTTCCCTTCCTTCTTCTCCTTCCTTCCTTCCTTGCTTCCTTCTTTCCTTTGTCCTTCTCTTATTTTCTAGAAATATGTTCAAAGAAAGCGAAACTGGTTGATTTAAGTACCAGCAATGTCCACAACTGGTTCTGTGATCTGAGACTGGAAACCTCTAAGACAAATTGGAACCTGTCAAGAGCTAAAATGGGATTAGATGCCAGCCATGGTACGGTGTAAGCAAATTGAAAAAGACGCTAATGTGGATGGAGGAGAGCCTCCCTGGGTTAGGAAAGCAAGACAGCTACAGGGCGCTTCAGAAGGAAACAGTGAGAGTTCCAACCTTTGGAAGGAAAGGGATAAAGATTAAGACAAAAAGATTGGGGCTTTCTTTGAGAAAAGAGAGAGAGTTGGTTTTAATTTGCCAAATGTAAATATATGCTCAAGGAAAGATTTTTTAAAAAATCAAGTACTTGGAAAAAGCATGAAGTTCAACTGTGGGATCATTATCCTCAGAGTGGTGGTGACAAATCCGCCAAGCATATAAAAGTCAGCACCGCCACTCCAGAGCCCGTGTGGTTTGAGTGTTGGCCTAGGACTCTGGCAGGCCAGGGTTTGAATCCCTGCTCAACCAGGGAAACCTGCTGGATCACCTTGGCAAGATGAGATATTCCTCAGCCCCAGGAAGGCCATGGCAAAGATGCTCTGAATAAATCTGGCGAAGAAAACCCTAGGAGAGGATCCCCATGAGCTGGAACTTAATCGAACACACAACAATTGAGAACCAGTGTGGTTCAGGTGCTTTCAAAATCTGTTTTTTGTTTTTGTCTCATAATGCATAAACAAGAAGCTACTTGATAACTAAAGATCCATATCCATCAAAGGGCACATTTACAGATATTTTCTCAGCCAAGATGAATTACATATTTCCTCCAACAGTAATGTGAAAAAATATTGTCTTGGTACTTACAGCACAACAAATTGGAGAAGAATGTATAATGAAAAACATCTTCTACTGGTGGTGTCCTTGTATATCTATATGTTAATTATGGGGAAAGATTGCCTTTTTCCAGTCCAAATAGAAAGAAGTCTGGTCTGGGAGGGTAATTCTGTGATGCCTTCTTCAATCCAGAATGTGTCCAGACATGAAAATAAGAGAGAAGGAAGGAAAGAAGGAAGGAAGGAAGGAAGGAAGGAAGGAAGGAAGGAAGGAAGGAAGGAAGGAAGGAGGGAAGGAGGGAGGGAGGCAGGGAGGCAGGGAGGGAGGGAGGGAGGGAGATGGACTACCTAATGAGATGGCAGTGGTGGTGGTTGCGTGACTTCAAAGTCAACTCTGAGTTATGGCAATCCTGTCAGAGGGTTTTCTTGGCAAGATTTTTTTCTAAGTAGGTTTGCCTTTGCTTTCATCTGGGGCTGAGAGTATGACTTGCCCAAGCTGACCCAGGAGTTTCCATGTCTGATCTACCAGTCTTAGTCCAACATTAAAAACACGACACTGTGTAGACATTTTAGAAGAAGATGGTACAAACTAAGAAATCCTCTTTGTTGAACTATTTTCATTCTTTAGCATCCTGTGCATATAACCAACCTCTAAATTTTGGTCTTTAATTCGCTGAAATGAAAAGAATAGGGAGAGGTCTTTCAGAACAACCAGACCTTTAGAATAGGTGTAAACCCAGTCATCCAGTACCTTTGCCAAATGTGCCAAGTTGCCAGTTAAAAGATGTCAAGCTACTCTTTCGTCTCCTCCTGGACAAATATTCTGCACTTAAAAGAAAAGATAGAAGCAATAGTGTATGAGAAACACCAGAGTGTCATGAAATGGAAGATGGCAATGCTTACATCGTGGATTCTGATGCAGTCAATTGCACAATAAAAGCCTCATCCAGGAGCAGCCTTGCTGTTGTTGTTGTTGTTGTTGTGTCATTTCCAACTTATGACAACACTAAGACAAACCTATTGTGGGATTTTGGCAAAGATTGTTTAAAGGGGAGCAACAATATGTAACTGACTCAAGGGGCCACATAACATTAAGAA
>CAOKZL010005318.1:0-12288 GCA_948472985.1 Iguana delicatissima | reverse complement strand
ACAGTGGCTGTTGTGATTCCACAATGTTTGGATACTGTTCCTTCATCTCAGTGTTGTACAATTGTTTCCACCTGAGTTTTGTAGTTTCTGAAATGCAGAAGAATAAATACTGTGTTTGCTTTGTTATGTGGCTTCCCGTGGCATCCCCAAATCTAAATGGCTGTTCCATAGGGTGCAGCAAAATCTATAGGAGGACCAATTTGTATGCTTTCCCTTTTGTTTTCAGCTAACTGATCTTGCATCTGATCCTAAATAAATGCTGACTAGTTTTAATTACTGCTTGTTGAAACAAGTGAAGATTATTATCTGTGGTATGAAGCTGTCTGTTTCAATAAGTGTAGTTAATAGTAATGACAGTTTTTGATGGTTCAGATATAATGAGAAATTGAGCTGAAAGCAGAGGTGAAATTTCTGATCTCCTTAGTTGCGCCCAGGAGAATAGAGAAAGACACTACTTTATTTTTGTTTATTTAATTTATATCCTTCTTTTTGCTCAACATCTGGAACTCAGGACAGACCCACTGTATATGTTGAACAAAATACAGTACAAGCAAGGGTTTCTCTATATAACTGTAAATGCTGGATTATTGACTAGATTAAGAAGAAACACAAAAAATGCCGGGCTGAAAGTGCAGGAACAGACCCTGATGACTCCAAGGAGGAAATGTAATAAAAGATGAGACAGATTTCAGTAGCAACTTTTATACAGGGTCATTCTATGATTGTTCTGGCGTTCTTATCATTTTTTTCTTTAAAAATTCCAATGTTATTCAGGCACTGAAGGGACTGTCCTGTATTTAGCAAGCTTGCAAAGGTGTCTTATGGTAGGTAATCCCAGGATCTCTCTGTGCGAGGGCTTTGACATACATGTAGTTCTTACACCTATAAGCTGAAATCAACAGGCTGGTTTAGGGAAATGTTGTTGGCAGTGGGCTATTGGTGGTCTTACAGCTGTGTGTCCTGTAATATATCAATAATATCTAATTTCCTGTTCTTGCCTACCAAAAGAGGTGTATTGGGCATCTCCCTCAAGGTTTTGTTTCCCAAACATTGTGAAGTCATTCACTGTGAACACTGACACCAAGAGCAGTGCTGAAGACAATCTGAAAAATTATCTAGAAATGAAAATGGCCAAATTGAGCTTTCCCAAACTTCAGGTAGTTTGTATGCAGAGCTGTCATTAATGCTGCAGGCCTTGGAGTAGTTGCTTTAGAGAGGGACTTCTGTTTAACAATGTTCTCAGAGAAAACCCCTTCTTGTAAGAAAGAATGGTCTCTCAGGACCCAGAACTGGAGAGCTCACTCAGGTCTACATCTTGCCTCTAAAGCAAGCAGAACACTCCTGTTCAACTTTCTTCACATCTGAAATGCAGCTCTGATTAATCTTGCTTTGGATATTTTCTCACTCATCATACTAAACTGGCCATATAATAATCTCTCCTTCCAGTCAAAGAAAATTAATGCAGAAGTTTAATGTGCAAAAGATAAACCAATTTTCCGTAATCCATGTACTGTGGTTTCCTTCCTTTCATGCTGAATTTCATGTCAAATTCTTAAGGAAATAGTTACACTATTTCCTTACCAAAGCTCTGAATTTTGTTATGTTTTTTTTTCTAATTTTTTTCCCAGGGGTGGGGTGAGGGGAGGGAGCTGCAGCATGGTATTAAAGACTTACTGACGGCAGCTCCTAACCTGTTGCAGGCCACTGCTGAAGAATCATTCTGTGATCTTTGGTATTTTCCCATCTATTTGATTTCATTCTTTAAAAACGGCTTTCTGGTGGACAATTCTTTGGCTGCTATCTAAATTGCTCTCTGTTGGCTGCACAGTAGCAGATGCCAGAGTCACTACTGATTTATTATTGTCAGCAGTAGTATATTCTACATTTGCATGGGCTAGATAAACTTGGAAAACAAATTCAGGAAATGGAAGCAGATATGATAGAAGAGATAAACAAACATATCTTGACAGTGAATAAACCATCACTTTACACTGATGTTCTGTCTCCAGCGTTTTGTATTATGTTTTCAAGACTCATTGCTTTCTAGTCAGACAGATATGTCTTCAGGCTGTGTTGAAAATGGAATTAATATCTAAGGATAAATATATGAAAAGATTCTTGGTTACAAATACAGATGTGTCTGGGTATTACTATGATAAAAAATTCAAAGCACCAGGTGCAGAATAGGAGAGGAACAATTTCCTGTGGAGCAAGAAGAGACAATTTAGATGCCTTAATAAACCTTTTATTCAAAACTAGCAGGATGATGTGCCAAATAAAACAACCATGTTAGTCGGATCTTCTGTACATAAATAAAATGATTAGAAACATCTATAGACCCACCACAAGGTTTCTTCCAAAATGCAAGAATGTTACCAGCCCTTTTTCTTTCATCATATTGCATCTCACTGTAGCAGTTAAATCAGCAGAATCCATTTTGTGTTCATTTAGTTCATTTGAGAGCCCAGTGTGGTGTAGTGGTTTGAGTGTAATCTGGTGGTTTCACATGCCGTGTGTTGTTTGAATGAGTTGATATGTTTCTAGAGTTCATTTCCCAATATCCAACTGTTTTTGTACATAGGACAGCAGGTCTCTCACCCTTTTCTTTACCATATATCTTACAAATATAATTGTCTACTGCCTGACTTACCTCAAGATTCAAATATTTAAATTTATATTTAAAATATTCAAATATTTATTTATTATAGGCTTTTGGTGACTAGAATTCAAATCCCCACTAGTCTACTGGGTGACCATGAACAAATTACATTGTCTCAGCCTCAGAACAGGCAAAGGCAAACCCCCTCTGAACAAATCTTGCCAACTTGCGAGGAGGTTCACTTTAGGGTTGTCATAACGGAAGTGGCTTGGAAGTTACAAAACAAAAAAGTGCCATAGGCAAGAGGGAGGTTTCTTTTAGCCTATCTACTGTTTTCCCTTTGAAAGTGGATACATGGGTTGACCCTGAGGAGAACCTGTCATGGGGAGTCTTTCTTGGAAGTTTGCCTTTGCCATTTTCTGGTCGTAGAAAATGTGACTTGGCATAGATCACCCAGAGGGTTTCCATAGCTAAGTGGGGATTCAAACTAGTCTCCAGAATAGTTTGGGCATGCTTACACCTGCTGCTGTGTCCCTTTTGTCAGGGACATGGCAGTAGGATATGTGTGTGTTCATGCCCAAACTGTTCCTTATTTGCATCTGCATTTTTCCTGCTGCCAAATCTCTGTTGCTGTTGTTGGTGTCAAGCTGAGGAAGTTTGCCGACCTCCTGTGAGGGTGACTTGGATATGCAAGGGTCCCAACCCCAGATTAAGATCCACTAGTGTAGGAAACTGTCCCTCTTCTTTCTAATATCATCTGCCTTCGGACCAAATTTTCTTTTAAAGCAATGCCCCTGACAACTTCGTTGCACTGAGATATGTTTATATTTAGGTACAGCTTTATAAAACTATCAGGTGTGGTGGTTTGAGCATTGGACTATGACCTTGGAGACTGTTACCCTGATTTCTGGGGTCCCTTAGGGGACACCTCAATGCTGCTCCACACCAGGGACCAAAACAGCCCACAGAAACACTGTTGAGGGGCAGGGTAACCAGCCGGGGTCTCTACCCAGTTTTTATGGGGTCAGGCCAAGCCAGACAAAGCCAGACAAACCAACAAGATGTCCAATAAAATGATTTTATTGAGTGAAAGTCTCACGCACCAATGCAATCACTCACACACTCACTTAAAGAGCTATTAAGAAGAAGAGCAAAGAGAGGTAAAACTGGATAGGCAAATACTGAAGGGTTGTAGCTGTGATAATACTGTACCTTTTCCTGAAGTCCTCGGTCCGGGAAAAACAGTGAGAAGTGGGGCTGCAGCATGGAGAGAGCTGAGAGGATTATCAACAGACAAGAGAAGTCTGTCTGCCGGGACTGGGGAGTGGTCCAAAGAAATGCTCAAAACTGGACTATTTGTATCATTTGGAGGCTAATACTTTCCTGAGGAAAACAATCAGCTTGGGACCGAGAAAGAAGCTCCACAATGGTAACTTCCTTTGCATGATGAGATTTACAAGGTGTTGCCAAAGTCTCAGGACACTTCGGCTCATTGTGGTGCTACGTCATCAAAATGGCTCCACTTGATAGGCATATTTGTCTTACTTGGGCAAACATGCTATCCCCTCAAGTCGGCTTCTCAGGGCCTGAGGACCCTTTGTTTACTGTGGGTTTGCACAGCTTGAATTTGGGGCCACACTACTGGACTCCACTGGCCTGACCCCTGGTTTTTGATCATTCGACCATTGCTGCCTATGTGCTATTGCAGGATTCAGCACATTGAATGATATTTTATATTAAAATTGTACACCCGGGACAGGGTTTTCCACAGTGGGATAACAAGACCAGGATTTCATTACCCAAGTCTCCATTCTTGGGTACTGCCATACTGCTCTCAGCCCCAGAAATCTGTGATATTTTTGGCTTAGGGGCAATTTGGAAGTTGAAAACGACTTGAAGACACATACAAAGAGTTTCATTCCAATGATGTGGCATTCATTCAGCATGTTCTTAACACCACAAGGAGAAGAGGAGTGGTCCAGGCATAAAGCTGTATGAAAGAGGTCAGCAAGGTTTGCTATTGGGGGACTCGCCTGCATTTTTTTAAAAAATTTTTAATTTTTTTTTTTAAATTTTTTCAACGAGGCCAGAAGATATCAGACTTTTGTTTCTGATACAGTTTAAGCAAACCCACATGTAAGTGAGGCATGAGAAAGTATCCCTCAAACAAATAGCTTTCCATGCTTTCCACATCTTCCTGGCCTCCATTGAGGCTCGTCAATCTCAGGCTTTCTTTACTATAAGGCCCTACATATCACATAATGACTGTTGCCAAGAGATTTGATTTGGTCATCTGAGCACGTATGAAAATCAAGGGAGCTTTCCTCTGAAGTGTGAGTGTATCAGAATGTGTATTCGAATAACAGTTGGAAGGACATTCAAGCACGTATCCCACTTGAGGTCAACAGTGACCATGTTATAATGGTCACGTTCTGTTATCTTGCTTTTCAGTTTTCAGTAAAGGTTTAACTATCTTTTTTCATATGCAGGCATTAAAAAGGGGAATCCCTGTATTTATAGGCAAGCAACTTCAGTCTTTAAAAGTTCATTTTGAAATGTAGTTTCAGTGATGAAAACTGGGATGGCATCTTTCCATCCCTTGCTGGAATCCCATAGTTTGGAGCCAACATTCCATGACATTGGCCTTTTCCCCAGCAAAACTCGGAAAAAATGACTTAGGTGTTCTCAGCACCAATCATTACTCTGCAGGCTAGAAACATATCTGAGCTTTTCAATAGTTAAAGAAAGCAGGGGAAAAAAAGTCTAAGCCCAACAGAAACCCCATAGTGGAGCAGGAGCTCTATGTGGACATTTCCTGCTGCATACTGAAGGTTGATTTTTGCTCTGCAAGGTGCGTCCTCAGCTCAACCAAAGCAGGACAGAGCCTACTGTCTAATTTTCTGCTTGTGGCACAGAAGTATTCAACTGCCATGATCTCATCCTTGCCAAGCTAAAAACAAATTTTGCCAGTTCCAGAAGCTGCTGCCTGTGTATGTGTACACTATCTCTTTTAGAGCAATCTATTGGACTTGAGAAATATAATCTATCTACTCACCAGGGCCCCCAACATGCCCTCAAGGCAGGAGCAGGTAAAAAAGGGCTGTTTGTTGACTTTATTTTTTATTTCTTTTCCAATTTTTTTTTAAAGAACAACCTATTGTATTTGCAAAAAGAAATATAGAAATGATGCACATGCCTAATAACTAATATTTTCAAAATGCAGCTAAATAAAAAGGATGACGTAGCATAGACTAGGATTAGGATAGAGAAGCTACAGCTTACAAGCCATCATGTGCAGGAAACAAAAAAAATATATGTGATGCAGGCAGGGCCAAGCAAAAGATTATGCCACTAAACGCAGGGCCCTTTCACACTACACAGCTATAGCTGTTTGATTTAATTTTACCTGCTGTGGTTCCATCCTATGCAATCCTGGGATCTAGCTTAGACCTTTTAAAATTCTTATCAGGGCTGCCTCTGACCAAACTACAAACCCAAGGACTCCACAGGATGCAGCCCCGGCAGTTCAGGGGAATCATTGTGTCATAATTGTGTAGTTTGAAAGGGCTCCTGAGTTGTCCATGTCTTGCAGTGAGGAGACCCCAGCATCTAGGAAAAGACATCCTAAGGTGCCAAAACCAAACTGAAACCCAGAGAGAATATGGAACAAACATACAAAAGAGATATATCTCAAGATTCTAGGGAATGAAATTTTATTTATGTATCAAAGTCCTGGAGGAGTCTGTAAACCCATTTTATTTATAACTGAAGCAACTGCTGAGCATTTTAACAGTAAAACCTCACTCCAAGGTATCCAGACAGATCTCAACATATCAGGAAAAAAAGAGGAAAATACAGCAATTTAAATAAAATAAAGGACGTGCTTGATGAATGTAGTCTCTCTTTAAACTTATTGACTGCTTAAGGTACATGAGACTGACAATCTGGGTACAGTGTGGCCATTCCAAAGCACCGTACTCCAACATAATTTTCGTTCAGGTCCAGCATTTTAACTCATAATAAGTATGCATTCATATTGAAAAGGAAAGGAAAATTTGGGTCTAGTGTGTCCCAAATAGTTCAGTTTTCATTTATTTATTCATTTAGTGTATTCATGTTTGGGACTGGAAGAAAGAAAAATGTTAAAAAGTAAAAAAGTTGAATGTCGGAAAGAAAGATTTTGTTACATTTGTGTCTCTTTTATCTATTTTGTGATTCTCTGTTGACAATAGTGATAGAAAATCTGCAATTACTAGAATAGAAGCTGTCCCTGTGTTTTCCTGTACCTTATGCAGTTTCTGGATGGTTTGGCTGTACTGCTAACAGAGACTGCCAGTGTTACAGGATCTTGGAAATTGCTATTTATTTTTCTCTCCGTGTTCAAGGAATACTGCATTTAACTCCTTGGATCCTATTGAAAAGTGAATTCCAAACAACAAGAAGTTCAGGTTGAAGCAAAAACTCTTGCTGTTGATATTTTGATGGACAGTAATTTAAAAAACATCAAAAAAAGCTGTCTCACTATAAGGCATAATATCAAAAATGGACATGGCACAGAACTGTCCAAACTTTTCAAGTTGGCTGACACAATTTTTAGACATGCATCATTTTGCGATACAATAATTCAGTTTTACTAGCAGCAAATTCTATAGGTTAAACTAACCTCTTAGACACATACATAAATAAGTAATATTGAAATGTATGGGGACACAAGGTATTCATGTAAACCTTTCATATATTTTTAAAAATATATGATTTATAAATAGAAACATAAATTTCCAAATATTGTGGGTGACACAACTACACATTTCAGATGACACACTAAGGTGTCACAGGGACACCATTTGAAGCCCTGCTGTAAGATATTGCTTTGGCTTCTCAAGCATCTTGGAAAGTGAAATGAAAAGAAGAAATGTGTGACTGAACATGAAAAGAAGAAAAATAATATGGGAGTGACTCAACATGATTGTAATTATCTTGGTGACCTTAACGTTTAATGCCCTCCCAGCACCCAGCAAGGTTATTTTAAACAATCCCTCTGACAGCAGCAAAATAAAATGTGGTCCATATTTGTAAGAAGTAAAAGGCCAAGCTACATATAATTCAGTTAATCAAGGAGAATGGGGAGCCATGTTGTATAAAAGAGTGCTCAGACTGCTCTCTTGCAAGTTCATGAATCTCTCCCACACTATTATCAGCCTCAGGATAAAGGCTGTACTACTACCAATGGTGTCGTTCCTTTTGGTACTAATACAGTCCTCTGCATTTGTGTTAGGATTGCAGAACCTTGAAGAGGAAAATTGCAAATATCAAAGTCTGCTGTGGTGAAAGGAAGCAGATACATGGTGGGGAGCAGGCACCCCAAGATCCAAGCCAAGTCAGGAAAGAGAGGTAAAGAAGGTGGGTCAAACATAATGGCTCTATACTTCCTCTCCACTCTTCCCCTTTATTTCTCCTTCCATCTCTCCATCTTCTTTTGGTATGTGGGGGGGGCATTGGGAGAGGGTTTGTGGTGCTCAGAACTGAGGTGCAAGCTTCCTCTATCGCTACAACAGCTGAAGCCAAGGGTAAAGGATGTTTTTAAAAAAAGGCTGCATGGGTCATTTGGGAGCTGCTGAGAGGAAGGTTCCACTCAGAAAACAGGCAGACCCTGCAGTGGTGAGGGGGTTGGAGAACTTACAAATAATTAAATCTGTGAAACTCAAACCCACAAATGTGGGGGACTGACTGTACAGGCTTTTTGGGGGGTTGGTGGTGGGTTCATGGGTCTTATCCCTGACATGGTCTTTATCTTGCTCTCTTCACCACCAGTCTCTACCCTATTCAGTGGTCTTTTCACATTTTTAAAAAAACACAGTAATTGCTTTCACACAAATAATACCATAACTAAGTTGACCTTAGGTCAGCTTCTGTGCTGTTCCTCACATAGAACTAGTCTTAGACCTATAGGAAAGGACAAAACATAAGCAGCCATTAGGGGTTTGGAATGTGCAAAGTTGCTAGAAAATTGCTCCTTCTGTCTCATATAGTACAATTGCTAGTAACAGAGAGTGCTCTGTGTCAAAAGGAAAGAATCCTGGTTTTCATTTATGCCATCTCTAAAAATTTGAGGGGCCAAAATATCAATCTGTCTTCAGTGGTCTATATTGGAAATATTTGGGAATCTACATAATTCTCAAATATTTAATTAGGCTTGCCAGGCAGAAGACCATTCAGAGTATTGTTTAACTGCAGGTGTACCTCGGCTAACAAAGCTTTTCTCTGACAAAGAAGTGCCTCTTTAGGCAAGGCTTTTCATGCCCGTCCACTGACCTTTTCCTTGTCCTCTGTCTCAGCTGGAAGATTTTTTTAGCATTTCAAACATCCCTTTGGGAGGTTGAGAACATAGACCTTCAGTGCTAGGTTGCAATAAGGCACGACAGTAAACAATGCAATAAAGGTTTTGCTGAGAAGAAATTGCATCATATTCCAGCTGTGTGTGCTGGCCTACAGCAGGTGAAGTAAACAGCAGCTGCCTCCAAAATCACTTACCTACAATCCAGGGACAGGCAAAACAGAAGGAAGAGGGAACGTAGTATAAGTCTTTGTCACCAGGTATGTCCCAGGATGTTAAGTTTGGACCTCAGAATGGAACCTATAAAGGAAAGCAGAGACAAATGGGGAAAAAATCATCCAAGGATGTATTTTGGAAGAAACATTCAAGTGGTCTGTAGAAGACTGAAAGTGTTTTTGTGTATTATGCAAGGTTTACCTAACCTGATTGTTTCATTTCTCACTATTTTTTTATTATTAACATGTTCTGAGTGTTCATTTACATATGTTTTCCTTTCTTTCAAAGTGTAGGAAATTTTCCTTTTCTTTCCATGTTATTTTTGGTACCAGATTTTCTTTTAAAAAGGTATGTTCCAGGAATTTTGTCTAGTAGATTTACTATCCAGCATGGTGTAGTGGTTTGAGCATCATCCAAATCTGGCTAGGTATCATTTTCCTGTTCAGCCACTGGGAAACCCTCTGAACTACCTTGGCCATCTCACACACACTCAGCCCACTCATGACTAGGTTTGCCTAGTGTCACCATAAGTCAGAAATGACTTGAAGGCACACAACAGCAATCTTTATATTTGTTATCCATATTGTATAATAGACTTTAAATACTTGTCCCTTGTCAGAGATGCAAAAATAATGTTTGTTTGTCAAGTTTATAATCTCTTTGTGCTGAGTATCTTCCTGATGTAAAATCAATTGGCAGCTATGAGTTCTGCTGCCAAGTCTTGGGGAAGGCTGGTGATGGCAGCAGTGTGTCATCCCTGTCCTTCAGTTCTCCTCCCACTAGACACCAGGATCTCCTTGACTGAAGCAGTATCAGAAATTATTGTTCTCTCATATCAGTCAGCTCTGCGTCTCTCAAGACCAGAGAAATAAATACCAATGCAAAGGGCTGACATTCACTTCAGTTACAGGATGTCAGCCAGCACCTTGGTAGTTCTGTCCCTTTCTATTCTCAAAGTTCTTGGAGGCTTCTTCCAGGCAAGAGGGAGGAAGAGAAAGGCTAGACAGTATGACATGAAGCTGCGTTGTATTGTTGTCTGGTGGCTTGGGGGAGTTGTTAGTTGTGATTTGCAGAGCTAATGGCTGCAAACAGAAAGGTGAGCCTAGCGTCATAAGAGTGTAGGGAAACTCATCTGCAAAGTGTAGAGCTCTGGTTCTGAGTCAGCAGATCCCATAATTTGCTGTTGCTAACTTTGAAGTAAAAAACAAACAAAACAAAAAACCACAACCCCCAACATTGTACCTGATAAATTTGTTCGTTTCCTTACATAATTCCTCTGTTGTAGGCCTATTGAAAATTAATATGCTTTGTTTTGAGCAGAGGAATTTTGACTGTAGCTGTTTCGGTTATCTTTATGCTGACTGCTCAGCTGGGAGATCAAGAACTAGTGCACTTCAAAGAGGTGTCTGGAGGATCACCAAAACTCTGTGCACTTTCCTTCTCAAAAATCCTTGTCCACAATCCAAATCAACCCTTGGAAGAATTTAGTGTCTGTATTTGCTTTGGAATTCTGAAGAGATGAGCATCTGCGGTGAAGAACAGTATAAAAAACCTATCTGTAAGCTTTATTCTCTATAAAGATGATTTTAAAAAGTGAAGTTCATCTACAATTTGTTTTTAATCCAAACTGTAGATAAAGGTTGCACATTTTTTGTACTGTTAAAAATCTGGATTTTAGAGGAAAATTCAAATTCTGAATCCAATATTGTGGTTTTTAATTTTTATTTACAGCTGGTTTTACAGCTAGGATAATGATGGGTTCTGATGGGAAACATTGTGTGTGTATATGAAAATCACTTGGTATCTGTTCTTCCATGCTGTTCTCAAAGTGGGCAAACAAAAATGAAAATTCAAGAGAAAATGGAGGAAGTAGAATGAAATATTATCCACATATGTATGAACTAACTCAGAAATAATAAAGATCAACTTGGGATGGCTCAGTGTGTGGAAACTGGACTAATGGGAACTGTAGTCCAAACAACTGGAGGATACCATGTTGGGGGAGGCTAAAGTAGCCTCTCCAAAGTCTGGGGTACAAATTCTAAGAAGAGTTGATAGTGCAGGAAGCATTAGCAGAAATAATCGAAATCTTGGATGCATGGTTTGGTTAAGCATGTACTAGGTAGTACTGGAGACACTCAGCTGTCTACATTGGCTCTATCTGGGAGAATCTTTACTGCCCTGCTGGTTAGGATCCCACTGACACTGACAGAGGCAGAGCTGCTCAAACTCTCGTTCCTTGAAAGAGCAACAGTATTTCATTGGAATGAGCGGGGCTGTTAATGGTTTGAAAAATACTTCTGTAATTGGATGGTTTCTGTTTACAGAGGACAAAACCAAAGACCACAGTCTGGCAAGTAGAGAATGCCTGTTTCACCCTTTGGCTGTCCTTCACCGGTGTCGTTTACCAAACCGTTGAAGAGAAAGAGGACAACTCTGAGAATAAAAACAAATAGAAAACTTTCCTTTAGCAACAGTGGTTCTCAACCTGTGGGTCCCCCAGATGTTTTTGACTTCAGCTCCCAGAAGCCCTGAGCACTGACCATAGTGGCTGGGGTTTCTGGAGCTGAAGTCCACAAACATCTGGGGACCCACAGGTTGGAGAACCACTGCTTCTCAGAATCGAGTGGAGTGCCTGTGCTATGTAGTGGTTTGAGGAAATGGGACTATAGCCTTGGAGGCCAGGGTTTCCACTGCCCAAGCAGGTAATTGAACCCTGGCCTCCAAGGCTATAGTCCATTCCTCAAACCACTACATCACACAGGCACTCCACTCATTAAAAGCAGCGGTCTTACTGTGGGTCCCCAGATGTTTGTGGGGATTCAGCTCCCAGAAACCCCAGCCACTATGGTCAGTGCTCAGGGCTTCTGGGAGCTGAAGTCCAAAAACATCTGGGGACCCACAGGTTGAGAACCACTGTTCTAAGGAAAGTTTGTATTTGTTTTTATTCTCAGAGTTGTCCTACTTTCTCTTCAACGGTTTGGTAAACAACACATGGAAGGACAGCCAAGGGGTGAAACAGCATTCTACGCCCATTCTACTTGCCAGACTGTGCTCTGGTTTTGTCCTCTGTAAACAGGAAACCATCCAATTACAGGAAGCATTTTTCAAACCATTTAAGCACCCGCCTCATTCCAAT
>CAOKZL010005317.1:0-12288 GCA_948472985.1 Iguana delicatissima | reverse complement strand
TTGTTATCTTTGGCTCCTTCTGCCTCACTGCATTAACTCCGTTCCTATAAATCAGAAATGTGATGTGGTCCACAGAGAAACTATTTACAAGAGACAGAGAGGACTTAAACACACATACCAAGTCTCCTGCCAATGAAAGGCCCCATCTGAAAATTGATCTCATCTATCTGCATTCTGTTGGTGACAGACACAGGAGTAAGGCCATTTCTGCACTACACATAAAATGGTTTTATCTCACTTTCAACATCCTATGGAATCTTAGGGTTCTCAGTTGAGAGAGGGGCATTGAGAGTCTTACTGAGGAGCCTCTTTTGACCTCAGGAAACTACAAACCCCAGAATTCCAATACTAGTGGAATAGTAGCACTATAAAATATGTAGTAAGTAGCCTAAGTTAGACTTATGTCTGTGTATCTCCTCCCATGTTACCTAAGGAGGTGGCTCATTCCCAGCACCTGCATGTTGAGTGTGATCATTCCACTTTCAACCTCCACGGAACTCCTGGGTTTGCAGACTCAGGTGCAAGGAGCTCTGGCTCAAGAAATCTCAAGGTGCATCCCAAAACTGCAAACCCCAACCGTTCCATAGGATGTTGAAAGTGGAATGAAAGCGCTATACAATTTCGTGGTTCAGTGGCCCTCGTCTTGTTCAGGTCCCTCGCTGTGTAGACCAGGCCTCTCGGAGGGTTCCAGTGTGTATGTCATCTTGCCATAATGTAAGCTTTATTGATGGTAAATCATCATAATTGTATAACAGGCAGCGAAACCTTCCCCAGCCCTCTTCATTCCAACATCCCAAAGCCAATGGTAAAGATACTTACTCAGACCTCTCTTTGCTCATAATTAATTTTCTCCTTATTGGAATATGGAGTCCTTGGGCTGGGGTGCCCCCCTTGGGATGCCAATGAAAATGAACTCCAAAAGTCAAATAGTGCAGAAACAAAGAAGTTGAAAGTAACAAAAGCACTACCCACCTCTCCACAGCAATAAGAATTATGTAGCTTGGTTGTGTGCCTTTAAGCTATTGCCAACTTATGGAATTTAAAATGAGTTTACTGCATTTTCATGGAAGATTTTGTTGACAGGGGGTCTGCCATTGCCTTCCTCAAAGGATGTGACTTGCCCAGGCATGCCCATGGGTTTCTATAGCACAGTACCTATAACTCTGGCCTCCAGAGATGTAGTCCAACACACTGACCACTACAACACACTGGCTCATTAGTTAAAAATTATTATCAGTTATTTAGCTTCCATATTCTTTTCCTAGCTTCAGATGCAAAGTATCCAGAGGTCACTAATGCATGTCAAGTTTTTCCACACTCCTGGGAGAGCTGTTAACATTTGGCCTTGATATTAGAGTTAACTCAGCTGCCTGGTGTCAAGGACCAATTCACTACAGGCATTCGCTGCATTTTCTCCACACAGTGGTCAAAGGACACAACTCACCTTTCTCTGTAGCCCACCATCATCATGACCATTTTTAGTCACCTGCAGAGGGCAACCAAAAAAAATCCCATGTTCTCACACCCAGATGCATAACAATGACATCGTCCTCCAGGACTTCCAGAGGTCCTTTGTCATCAAGTGTCCAGTGCAGCAACCTAAGAGATGTTAGTTACTGCTTAACTTTTCAAGGCACTAAATGACCAGGGTAGGGGAAAGCTCAGCAGACATAAGGTGAGTTCTCATTGTGGTGAGAAGGAGATGGGGTGGACTTGTTTGGTGGAACTTTACCACTCACGTGATGATACAGGATTGAGTTAATAATGATTTATAATGTTCTTTTAATTGTTTAATTTCTAGCCTGCCTTTCTCCCACCAAAATCATAGAACAGTGGAAGTTTAAAGAAAGCCACAGCTAAAATGGACAATATACAAACATTGAAAAAAACATCACAACAAGCAAATGTACTATAATTTAGAAACAGTGCAAAAACCATTTGAAAAACATAAAGAGAAAAATGCAATGCACAGATTTCCATTTGAAGACGAAAAGACTTTATCCATATTAAGGAGACACTTAAGAAACACTGAATTCTTTACACTGTGCATGTTAGTGCAGGCTGCATGGTTTTACAGCAACACTTCTCATACATGGATAGAGAGCCAGCCAATACTCTCCAATTGTCCCACTCATCATCCCGTATTCAAAGCTTCTTTTCACTATTTCTGAATTTTTCTCTCCCTCTCCCACGTAATGGAGTGTTGGCGTACGATGGCTCCCATCACGCGACGCTCAGGAGGCTAACTGGGCGCGCGCGCATTTTTTATTTTCGTCTTTAAAAGTCGAACTGTGTGCTCGCGCAATGCTACGGGGGCTCGCGCACTTACCTAGAAGCGGGCCAGTCGCGCTCTGCCAGCGCTAGCCTGGGATCGCAGGTTGTGCTGCGGGAGGAAGGGGCGGGGCGCTCGTGCGACAAACCATGGAATCAGAGCTGCGGGACAAAGCAGAGGGAAGCGGCAGCGTTCCCTGTGAGGCTTTTCCCGTGAGCTGCCCCCCCACCCAGCTGCAATCGGGTACCAGAAAAGAGCCATAGAATCATATAGCTGGACGCAGAGTGCATTGACATCTTGCCACATGGAACACACATGTACAGTTCCGTCTCAAAAACCTCCAAAGAAAAAGGGACTCCACTGCATCCAAAGACTTTGCATTGTCAAATGGGGCTTGATGCCTAGGAGTTTTCTCCTTGTCTATTTGAATCCATTGCTCTTTGCTCAGTCTCAGCAGCAGAAAGCAGCAACATTCATGCACCCAGTTAACTTCCGGCAGGGGGAAGAGTGGAGACGCAATCCTTGCACTTCTCCATAGACTCAAGTAAGAACTGCCGCAGCCTCTCCCAGATTGTGTGTTTTTCCTCCATCTTTTGCCATCTTGCTTACACCCTTTGCTCGCAGCTCAGCATGTTCTGGCTTCCATCTGTGAATGTTGCAGGGCATGCATTTCGTGAGGTGAGACTACTCTCAGAGTGACACTCCCAGGCAGAAATAACGTGGTCTCTCACCCAGCTGGTCCTTAACCTTTTCTTTACCAGGGCCCCCCCTGTAAACTTAATTTGTTTTCCCCAGGAGCCCCAGAGACTTAATTCAAAATTTAAATATTTAAATTTAAATTTGGTATATTATTTAAATATTTATTAAATATTTTATATATACATTTATTTAAACATCTGAATCTTTTCTTTCTTTTTTTTATTTAGTTTGAGACGGTTTCCTAATCCTGAGTACAGGCTCACCAGGTCCCAGGGTGGGGAGCAGTTGGTTTAAGCTCATTAGCAAACTTTTTCACGCAAATAAATGCTCCAACCAGAGAGCATGTGAGAACATTGATTTTGTCTCATAAAAAAAAAACAAAGCTGGCCTAGTCTCCTTAGTTGTCAAGCTCACTTTCCCAGTGGTTGAAGTCCTGTGTTGTGTCTTCCTGAACCCCTGACTCTCTTGCATTTGTCCTTGATCCCAATTTGGATTTGCCCTCTAGTATTTAGTCTTGCTTTGGACTTTGAATTCCTGAGCTGAACTTTGAATGATTCCTTCTCTCTGCTGTGAGTAAAGCTCTACTTGCTAGTTGGCTGCCTAGTCTGTTTAGGACATGACAATTAAAGGGCTTCTGAAAACTTGGATTCATCTGCTTGGAGGACTGCAGTACTTTGGGTAACTCCCCGTTGCTGCAGCTGGTTGCTGGAAGTAAGTTTGCCACTGTGAGGGATCTCGGACCCCAAGGGTCCCTGGATCTCAGGTTAAGGACCTTTGGTTCAGAGATGTATCTAGAGTGGGGCAAGTGGGATGTTCAGGGTGCCAATGCCCGAGTGTGCATGCAAAAAATTCTATATGCAAGTGGCAGAGGAGGAAGAGAAAAAGGAGAAATAGGGAGTGTACTTCATGTTTGCCCTAAGGGTGCTGTTTGTGCTGAGATACTGCTGTCTCTGCTTATTGGACAGGGACGAGCTATATCATCATATTGTCCGTGTGCAATGGGTGAGAATTATCTCATTCTGGAAGAAATGACTCTAAAGCTGATATACGTGTATGTGCGTTCAGTATGGAAGATGAGGTGTGAGAAAAAAATCAAATGCACATCCTGCAGAAAGTGAGCTGAGAATATTCCCATCCCTATAAATGTGACACTAACTAAAGTTAGCTATTATTTTCTGTGTACATGGTGTGCATGTGGCTGTATGCTGATTAGACTCACCATGCTTGGAAACTCATTTAATAAACTTATAAATGTAGTAAATTATAAATGGGTATGAAAAGTGCCTAAGGAAAGGAAGATGAATATGTGGCTCTGTTAGGTGCAAGAAAAAGAGCATGGCGGGGTGGGAAACTGGTTAAACCAGAAAAAAAATTGAGTTCAGAGGGGGTGTTTGAAATGAAGGAAGGAGCCACTCCAGCCTCACGCCTTGGGTGAAAAGGGACTAATAAAAGACATACAAAACATTATCCACATTTTTTAAAAAGACAGTCAGCAGCATCTGGGTATAGGGGGTAGATTATGTTCTTTATGAGGAAATCTTTCCCAAGCCAGCTCTCATACTCTCCATTTACAAGACTGCCTAATTGAGAATGTGATGAAAGTTCCTTTTACCCAAGCTGAGTTTTTGCATACCACACAAGGAAGAGCAAGGGATGTGGATAATGATGGACTGTGAAGCGCATTAGGTGTTGCTGGATGAAGTCACCCATGGTGTTTGGTTGCTTCCATGTCAGTGAGGTGGTGAATCCACTCCAGGTTTTAGAATGAACTTTAAAGTCATTCTCTGGGGTGCTAAAGTATGTTGCTGAAAATAAGTTTCGGGAGTCCATAGTCCTCCTTCCAATGTTCAGACTAAAACTTTGAATGGATTTACTGGCCCACTTACATGGAAGCTGCCAGCTGCAAGCCACAGTCTCTTAGCCTAAGTTACCTCTCTAGATTGGTATGAGGATTAAAAAGGAGGGAGAAAATGTTGTATACTGTTGAGGATTTACACTTGTGTAACCAACCACTTGCACACAACATTTGTATTGCTAATATTGTTACAGTGTGCCTTCTTTTTCTCACTATGGCAACCCTAAGGTGAACCCATGTTACCACAGTTTCCAGCCCGTAGTCGTGGGATATTAGATATCCTTTGATATCAATAATTGGTCTTTCTTCACCCAAGGCCCCGGACAAGCACACATATAACATGGCCGCAAATCACTCAAATATATCCGAGTTAAGCAATAGATGAGAATAGTGACATGGCGCCTCAAGGCAAGTACCACATTATGTATGCATGCCACTTAGCATACAAATCCCCTGCCCCGTAGCACAGCTTGGCGAGCCAAATAGGACTTTTCATCATCCACAATTCGGACTAACTCAACATGTAAATACTCACCTTTCGGGAGGCTTTGTCTCCATATTGAAATGTTGTTATCCCCAAGGTTCCGGACTAGCCTGTCGGGACTTCCCAATCCCCCCAATCCAGTTGTTTTCTTTCGCGATTGCTTGGTTTCCATCCCACCTCGCTGTCGCTTCATTTGGAGTTGCTCCTCATGTGCAGAACTCTACTTCAATCCACCTTTTCAGTATTCCGGGTCTTCAGACAGGTGCAGTATTTCCCATACCAAACCTCCTCTTAAAATCCCATCCCACTCCAACCTTTATTTCTATAGATCTCTGTGTGAAATGCCATAGCACTGTGTTCACCTACAGCACACCCAATAAAACCAATTATTATCTACATTGTTTGCGTCCACCGGCCTTACCCCGTAGTGGGTAAAGACTGCTGCGTTGCCCTGCCTCTCGGCAGCTTAGCTTGCTTTGTTATTCCCAACTTTGTAATATTTGGCAATTATACCAGATCTTATTGGGGATCTCACAATTAGGCACACACCTATCATGGTGTCCCTCTATAACAGGCATTTACCTTCCTCTGAGGCGAGAGAAGCGCCACTTTCAAGGCTATGCAGTGGTTTTTGCCATGACTGAGCAGGGATTTGAACTGTGGTCCCCAAGCTCACAAGTTCAATGGCCAAGACACTACACCATGCCAGTTCCTGTATCATCATCATCATCAATCATCAATATCATCTCATTATTTCATTATTTTATTTTATTTATCTCCCACCTTTTCCTGGCCCAGTAGGTTAATAAAAAGTCAGAAGATTTTTCCAATTCTACAGCACTGAATAAACGCCAAACAATCAATTAAACTGTGGAATTAAAACCAATTTAAAACATTCATTTAAACAGAAACAAAGGCAGGAGATTATTAAAGTGCCACAAGAGTTTCACAGGCCTGTCAACATCATCATGTATCATCATCATCATCATCTTTGCTTGTCTTTGGAAGAAGAACAGAAAAGCACCAGTCGAGATTAAACACGTATGGAAACACCCACCCTCCCACATTCCCAGCGGATGTGAGCAGGGGCTGTGGCTGTGGGAGTGGGCAAAATCAGGGCATTTGGATAATCAGAAAATTGCTGAAATGTATTGTTGCTTTTTCCTTTAGCTGCCAAATCTGCAGAACTTAAAACTTCAGCTGAACATTTAGAAATACAGTTTAAGTATCACATCAGCAAGTTTGATTGCAGATTTGGAAAGTGGGAATAGGATCCTTCCCAGAGCTGGAGGCTTTTGTGTCAATGAGTATAAGAGCTGTAGCTTCTGAATTGGGGAGTCCATTACTTTAAATAAAGCTTTAAAAATAATCTCTTTATTTTGCCAAAATATTTGCTGTTCATCTCTGAGAAACACATCGTGTGTTGCCTTGCACTTATAAGTTTTAGTTCTCCATATGCAGTGGGCAGGCTGCTGAGCAGACCTGCAACCCCACCTCAAGCCCATTGTCTAACTGATTTACTGTTCCCCTTCAGACCACACTTTGGGCTTTATAATATATTATCATATTACCAGTAGGGAAAAAGAGGTGGTATTGTCTAAAATTTTAGGTTTCTGGATGAATGTGTTGTGTTACTGTACTCAAGGTCAGTTAGTCACTAAAAATATACAAGTTCAAGCTGGGCCGGGCTATGTCTCATTTATGCCTGACTGCTATGGTGTAATCCCTGCCCCAGTAACACTGATACTGGTGGTAATTGCAGTTGGCTCACTGCATTACACAATAAAAATATTTGTGCATAAAAAAGAATATACAAGTTATAATAAGAGTCAGTGTGTCATTTATTCCCCAAAGTCAAGTCCAAGTCTCTTTGTGTTACTGAAGGTACCCTAAATCCAATTTATTTTTATCTGAGTCTACATCACTGATGATTGGTATATTTATTTTGACAATGCTAGAATTTAGGAGGCTGATTTAATTCAGAGTAGAAAAATCCATTGCTCCCCTGTAGCTACACCCTGCCTGTGAAGCTGTACATTATCACTCAGCTTGTGCAAGGAGTTTGCTGAGACCTCCTTGTGCAAACATTCCCTCAAGTACTACAACAGTCCGTCAATTCCCAATGAAGGAAACATGGGCACAGCTCCACTACACTGCTTTTTGCAGTTCTCTCTGTAAACCCCTGGAGTCATCTCTAGTGGGCCATTTTGCTGCCCCTGGCCTACTTCAGTCCATGCTGTACGCATTGAATGCTCCCTCAGAGTCAGAAAAATAATTGAAGGTGTTTATTCCAGAAGATGCTCTGTTTCTGAGTCATTTATAAGCATGGGATAGCTTGCTCAGCTGTAATCTCGACCAGAGAACAAGTGGTAGAGAAGCATCCCCCGCCCCTGCAGTTGTCGACTTCATCTTTGTCTCTCTACATTCTGATCCTCCCTGCTGCATCTAATAATGTCTCTCCCCTGGGCATACCCGGCTTTCATCTGATTTCACCATTAAGCTGCGCAAGCCAGGAGCCTGTTGTCTCTTTAGGTACAGTTCTGATACTGAGGCAGTTAATTACAAAGCTAATTTACCTATGTAAAACCATCAGGGTTCAGCAACTTCCTTGGATGCAGGACAGGGAAAGAGAGGGTTAATTACTTGGCTCTTAAATTAGCTCAGCTGGTATTTGCATGCAGAAAGTAATGAATATTTGTTTTCCTACTATAGTTAAATATTGCCATTAAGATATGCATAAAAAATTCTTCCTTTAATGTGGTGCATTGCTTGATTGTGTGTAGAGCAAGGCTGTATCTCACTCTTTCTGCCTCGGTTTGCTGTGTTTTAAAACCACATCTTCAAAACACTGTATAGGTTTGGACTTTATCTGAGATACTTGTAGTCAGCACAAGGTGTACAGTATTATAGTGCTATTGTTCCACTTTCGTCTGTGGAATTCTGGGATTTGTAGTTTACTGAGGCAAAGAGGTCTCTGGCTGAGAATTCTAAAGGCTGCTCCCTAATGGAAAACCCCAGTAGGAGATTCAAAGTGGAAGACAGCAGTCACACAACCTAATGCAGAAGGCCTATAATTATGTCTTCCTGCATAGGGAGGTTTGGCTAATATGGTCCTTGCCGCCATGATTTATGACCAGATAGTATGTTTAAAAAGGGATGTATACTGGCTAAGACTTCTCACTCCAGAGTTCCCCCAGCCGAGCTGAGTCTCCAGCTGTGTTGGACTACAACCTCTATCATCCCTAACTCAGCACAGAAAGAAGAAAATAAGTGCTGGCTGAATATTCTGTTGGTCATAGAGTAGATGGGTATAGCTGTGGCTTAGTTCTGTTATAGCGGAGTATGGATTTTCACAGTGTGTGTAGATGAGGATGCAGTCTTTTGCCCTTCACAACAGTTACCAGCTTCCTTCCTGGAAATCACACTGAGTCTGCTTTCTTATTTAAAGTAAAGAAATTGTATCTTTATTAAGACACGTGGAGGGAGAACGAAAGTTAAGTCTCCTTTTAACTCAGCTAAGATGTAGACAGTGGGGGAGCCATGCCTGCCCCCCGCCTCCCCCCCCAACTCGAAGCCAAGATGTTTCTCCTCTTCCTTGGAATACAGAGAGAAACATGAGAAGGATGGAGTGAGGTGACAATCACTTATCCTAGATTAACAGCGCCCTTTTCACCTTAACGTCATTATAGTGCTACGATTCTACGTTAATTGCTGACGTATATTTCCTTCTACCCTGGGATTCTGGTAAGGGAGGGGGATCTCCGGTTCTTAGCCCAGAGAGTGGCCCACTGCCTCAAGGAATCCCGCTTCCTATAGCACTGCAACTGGACAATAAATCATGGCAAAAAAATGAAATGCACACATACAGGGATGGGTGACACATGGCTTGATCATGGAACATGTGAAAGGGATCTAGGGAGCTCTGAGCAAACAGACAACATGAGCCAGCAGTGCGATCTAGCAGCCGAAAAAAGCCACGTGACTCTAGGCTGCATTATGCAGGAGTATAATGTCTGTGTCAAAGGAAATAACAGTACCACTCTATTGTCTTCTATCAGACCCACCTCAACATGTTCATTTTTTCTGCACCACAGTTCAGGAAGGAGATTGACAGGCTGGAACGCGTCCAAGATGGGGTTCGAAACTGTAGAAGTACTTAGTCACTGCCTGAATGAATAGCAGCTCAGAGAGCTGTGCATGTTTAGATGGAAGAGACCAGAAGCCACACCAGCTATGTTTAAATATTCAAAGAGGTGTCATATGGAAGATGGAGCAAGCTTGTTTTCTGCTGCTCCAGAGACTAGGACATAGCAATGGATTCAAATTACAAGAGTCATCACCTAACACTTAGGAGAAAACTTAGCAAGTATGACAGTGGCACTTCATGCCTGGGCCATGGAGCCTCGTTCTTTGGAGCTTTTTAAAGAGAGTCTGATGCCACAACCCGTTTGATGGTGCATCCGCATTTGGAGCCTTGTGGTCTCTTCCAGCTCTATGATTTTATGATTGTGTATAGTGTCTATATCAGGATAGCATAGACTGAGAAAAATGAAAAACACACTAAGTTCCACAGGAGACTTGTTTAACTATTCCTACATACCAATGTGCCAGAGGGGCAGCATTTCTTTGCCCCCCAAAGACAAAAAGAAAATTCACATATCTTATTCTACATCTCAAAAATGCTTATAAAGTTACTTTTGAGAACCACCCACCCTCACAGTCTCCAGGCCAGTCTACCTCTAGGGTTGCCCAGGTCTCAGGGCTCCTGCTGCACTCTTGCACAGATTTGGAGGGACTATGCGTGAGAGTCATAGAGCTGGAAGGGGCCTCACTGCACCAGCATCGAGGCCGAGTGAAGGGTTCGTCCCTGACAGGCCATCCTCAACCAGCCTTTTTCATGATCTAGAGACCATAGTCAATTGGTAATTGGTTTCGCCTCTCCTTTCTGTTTGTTGTGGTGCCAGGCTCACCTTGATCCCACTGCTTTGGTTAGAAGTACATAGGCCAATATTAAATATTCCTTGTCTCTTCTCCCTAAATAAATGAGAATGTATTTTGTTTTTGATCTGGGAACAGCTCCTTACATAAAATTTTTCTGTCTTAATTTCAAAACAGGAAAAGATATTCATTCTCACTTCTTGTCTTTTCCTCTACACCATTCTTGTCTTTGTCTTGAATACAGTGCCAGAGTCACCATTTAGGATCAGATGCATAACTTTATGTATATGAAAATTTTTATTTTCCCACTGAGATGTTGGGGAAAGGCATCCATATTATAGTGTCAGTTTGGGGTATTTTTTTTTTTTTTTGCCTTTAAAAAAAAAATTATTATGTTTTAAATATACATTTTCAAGAATATATAGTTTCAGGAAACTGCACAACTTTCTGGTATAAATACAGCTGTGCAGTTGTAGGTCTGCTTCTGGACAATCATCAGTTTTGCCTACCTTTTGGAGAAAAAGGGACAAGACAGAACAGGAAAATGACTGGACGACAGTACTCAGAATTAATAAGTAAACGTGTATTGCATACTAAGTCTTGAGGCTGGTTTTCTAGTCTTGCTTGATAGAAAGGCCAAGGTGTGCAGAAAAAAAATCACCATCAATCCCCTTTCACCTTCTGGTTTGAGGAACCACCACAGAATTGGGTCTCTTTTGGTCTGAGTTTGTGCTTCCCTTTCTTCCTCACTTAGCAGGATGAGAAGAAACTCAGGAATCAGAGTAAGCAGGCAGGTTAAGAAGAAAGGGAAGCACAGAGCCAAAAGAGTTAGGGACCAAGTTGTACAAAGTAGCCAAGAAAGGGCAGAGAAGGCTGTATGGTAGGAGAGAAATACAGCTAGAGGACAAAAGGTTGTAGTTTTCACAGTTTAGTTAAGGTGCACAACTTTGTGGCTAGACCTGCCACCCTGTTCTCCCTTTACCAAAGTTGAACCATTCAGACACTTATAAAAACTGCACAGTTTTAGGAGGTGTGCAACTTTGCCTTGCAGAGTGCATGTCTTTGGACCTGTGCAGCTTTTAAGGCTATGAGAGTTGACAAAGTTGTGCTCTCTGCTGTTCAGAAAACAAAATAATTTCCAAGTGCTGTTTTAGCTCATCAGTGTTTCCCAGGGTGCTAGGTAACACCAGATTATGCATTTGCAAATTGCTGAGCATTCATTTTATCTCAAAGTTTTTCCTTCCTTCCTTCCTTCAAAGATCTTAGAGTGAGAAAAACAAAAATGAATGTTCAGCAATTTCCAGAATGTGGTTGAATCTGGTGTCCCACCACCTGGAAACACTGATGAGAATTAAAACAGCACTTGGGAAAGTACTTTTTGTTTTCTGAACAGCAGAAGAGCACAACTTTGTCAACTCTGCATAGCCTTAAAAGCTGCACAGTTGGAATACAGTGCAGCTCTCCAAGGCAAGTTGCACACCTATACTACCTAAAACTGTGCAGTTTTTATAAGTGTCTGAATGGTTCAACTTTGGTAAAGGGAGAACAGAGTAGCACATTCCCTCATGCTAAGCCACAAAGTTGTGCACCTTAACTAAACTGTGAAAACTACAACCCTTTTGTCCTCTAACTGTATTTCTCTCTCTCTACCATCACCTTCTCTGCCCTTTCTTGGCTATGTTTTTGTACAAACTCTGTCCCCCAACTCTTTTGGCTTGTCTCCCTTTCTTGACCTGCCTGCTTACTCTGATTCCTCAGTTTCTTATCCCTGTGATTTCCTTGGTAGGCAGGTCAAGAAAGAAGGGAAGCACAAACTCAGAGCCCAAAAGAGACCATTGTTTGGTGGTTCCTCTCTAAACCAGAAGGTGAAAGGGGATTGATGGTGATTTTTTTTCTCTGACACCTTGGCCTTTCTATCAAGCAAGACTAGAAAACCAGCCTCAAAACTCCAGTATGCAATACACGTTTACTTATTAATTCTCAGTATCTCGTCCATCCATTCCTGTTCTTGTTTGTCCCCTTCTTCAAAGGTAGGCAAAA
>CAOKZL010005316.1:0-12288 GCA_948472985.1 Iguana delicatissima | reverse complement strand
TTTGCCACTGTGGCTGGATTTTGCAGTTGCAGGAGTTGGTTGAAGGGCTGGAGTTACACGAATTCCTGCTTTCTTTTTGGGTTAGTCTTCCTCTGCCCTGGTAGCCTCCAAACATGGCAGACTTTAACTTCCATCATCCATGACCATAAGGGGGCTGGGAATGAGGGAATGATTGTTTAACCCACCTGGAGGAGTTTGGGTTGGTTTGACCAAAGGCACAATACGGTTTGTTTTATTTTCTGTTTTCCAACTTCCTTCCTTCCCAAATACCACCATCCGTCAAACAGAGGGCTTCAAGAATGTCTCGCTGGGAATCCTGGAGCGGCTTGTTCCACGCAGAAGGAGAGTGATCTTCCCTTGCAGAAGAGGACAAGGTGGCTGTTTCACTCCAAGAGAATGGAAGAGTAGAAAGGCAGGGGCTAGCAGAATGGGAGGGTTTGTTCTGGCCGGGATCTTTCTTTTCAGCCCAACTCAGACTGATGGTTACCCCAAGGACATTTTTCTTCGCCACCCCAAAATTGTGGAACAACCTGCCAGAAGAGATTTATTCAGAATTGTGTCGGACTTCAAGCAGTAAAAACCAATTTCTTCTGGAGACCTATCATATTATGAATTTTAAAGGGATTAATGATGGATTTTTAATATGTTCTGGTTTTATATTCTTTTGAAATGTTAATTTAGGTTCTCTATTATGTTATCTGTTGTTCCCTGCCTTCTACCTATAGGTATGGAGGCAGGTAAGAAATAATAGTTATGATGGTGTGTGGGATCCCAGCTAAAAGGCTGGATTTAAAAGATAACCATAATCTAAAGTACTCAGTACATTGCCTTAAATACGGGAAGAAGTAATTTTTAAAAAAAATAATTTTATTAAGTTTCACAAAAACATCATCTCAAATTTCTTTATCAATAATGTTTTGGTTCTTCCACTCTGTATTCAATTTTTTATACATTCTACTCACATATAAAAAAAATTATGCCTCACAATCTTTGTTCATTAGTGCTCTTGACTTCTTCTCCATCAAACTTTGTCATGTTACAGTTATCTCTTTAATTTCAACCATAATTTTAGACATTTTCACTTGGTATTTGGCTGCCCATTACAATTTGCCATTCTGCTTTCCTATCATCTCATTTCCCCTTTAATCTTTGTGAAAACATATTGGATATTCCATTTAATAAATATATCCCATGATTGTTCAATTGTGGGTATTTGCTGAGATTTCCAGGCACATCGGTCAAGAGCTTGTCGTTATCATGTACAATATTAATCTCCAATGCCTGTTAATGTTAGTATTCTCAATAACATTTGTCATGTTTAAGCAAATAAAATTCTCAGGATTTTCTTATAAATTGAACTTTCAGTATTATACATCCTTTTATGCATTCCACTTCAATATTTGGCCTTGGGAATATCACCACCCACATATGAAATATTCCAAGAAGTAATTTTTAAAAAAGCAATGAAGATATTCTGTTGGTGACTGATGCATGCATTATTTGGGTTAGGTGGGTTTGTGTCTTGTCTTAGATGGAATGGAAAGGGCTATTCACTCCCAATAACTATTCAAAACGTCTTACCTGTGGGCCGTCAGGTCCTGTGGATGTTGTCACTGCTCATCAACTCACTGGGGACTCATCAACCATCAAATGACTGCATTGCAAACTCTTAGCCCCTACAAATCCTACTTTGAGGTTGTTAGGGTTGGCATAGCAGAAACAACTTGAATGCACTGATAACAGCAACAAACTACTCTGTTAGTCTCTTTCACTAAAAGGAAGGAGGTATTAAACAGAGGACAATATAATGAAATAATCATAACGTAAATGTTTGTCTGTTACTAGTCTTTGGAGAGCCCAGCATTCAAGGAGACATTTGGATCTCAGGCAGAACATAAAACTCAAGAGATTTTCTTCTGGACAAGGAAGGTTTTCCCCAACATGTCTCTTTCTCTTTTTTTCTTTCCACTCTTACCGTCAAATGGGAAGCTCCCTTTTGAGGTTCAGGTGGGCCTTCACGAACTCTTAGAGGCCATGGCAGTGGCAGTTTTTTGTCCAGGTGGGTACATCTCCACAGGGCTGCGGCTTGTGTTTTGTTCCACTGCAAGGGTGTGACGCTTTTGAGTTTTCCATCAGCCTTTCAGCAGATGCAGCCTTTGCACAAATGTGTTTTCATAATCTTTCCGCTGCCAAAATGACCTTTGGTTATGATGTATTTAGTGGAGCTATAGTGTTAAACCAATCTGTGAATGACTAAAAAAATTGGGAAATATATAAGTATCACTATATGTACACAGGAGCTTGTGGCCTTTGCATACTGTCATTCTGACAACTTGCTTTTTTGACACTTGCAAATTAAGGACAGGTTGCATTAATTCAATGGGGTCTTTCATCAGTTTTTGCCTAAAGAGGCTCACTTGGAAACAAACCCACAGCCCATGTGCTGTTTGCAAGTGAGCTGAGAGGCAGGGACAACGCACCAACAGGCCGAGAAATTTTGCAAGCAATGCATGCGCAGGCTGGTTCCAAGTCAGCCTGCGTAAGTCCTTTGTGCCTCTTCCAGGGCTTTTGTCAACCAGTTCGATTTGTACTATTCTCGCTCCCTAGCTTATCAGATAAGTGTCGGAAGCCTGTCTACCTTTCCTAGGAGACTACATGGTATCAAAAAGGGGTGAGACATAGAACTACATTTAAGTGTATGTCTTCCAAGTATTTAGATGTCTTAATAAGGCAAGAGATCTTCTTCCAAAATACTTTATGAACTGTGTTCACCTTCGATGTGGGCACGCAAACGTACCATGTAAGGTTAGAAATATTTAAAACAAATTATATCCCTATTTTGAATCTATAACAAGAATTTAAGGTCTCTCTCTTTTGTGGGGAGGGACCAGGGCCTTCAATTATTTTGGAGGAGTGATTAACCCAGAAACAGGAGCAGGTAAGGATCTTGGGTGTATCTAGAAAACTGGGGGCTTTTTGAATAAGTTTAGTTCCCTATTTGGTACATCAGTTCTTTCCTCACCCTGGAAGCACCATATGGAGTATTTTGCACCTCCTCTGTTGGTTCTGTGTTCACCAAAGCATTGAAAAAGTAGAAGTGTAAGGTTTTGTTAGCACCACAATCTTTAGAACACCAGACCCTGGTTTACGTTATTAGAAGCCCCCCCACCCCAAATCATCTGCCTGTTTTCCTTTCCCCTCAGGTTCAGAGGTGGGCACCCGCAGTGGTGAAACCTGGGACAGCAAAGTTTGAAGTTGCGGCCTCAAGTTATCTAGAATGCCGTGAGAATGTGTGGGGCTTTATTCTGTCTAACTGGAGGTATTGGGCTGAGTGATTGCCTTAGAAGCAGATATGCAGAAAGAGGAGCAAGAACAAGGTAATAGTGATGTGAAAACTCACTTTCCACTCGGGTTTCCACACTTTTTCAGATACACACTTTCATATTTCTCCTTTTAAGTTTGCGTCCATGCAAAGTTTTGCAGACTGCATAGAGGACGCTCATCTCAGGTGTCTGGGTTTTGCACATTTGGTCAAAATGGCTTTTTTCTAACACCAGATGCAGTGGTTAGAGATGTCTAGCTTTATTTGAAGGGACTGGATTCAAGTTTCTTTGGCCACATGCTCATACTGTCCAAGTTTGGGAATCTTGCTCAGTCTGCCCAGCCTCAGTTTCCCCTCTATAAAATGGGAATAATTGTTTACCTGACTCAGCCTTGTTCTTTGATGCTGAAGATTATTTACACACACGTGAGATTTATACGTGATAGTTCTGATCTCTCCACTGTCCTGGCCGTTTTTTCCCCTTCTCACTAGGATCTTTGAACTGGAGGGAGAAGATGCTGATACGTGATCACAATATCAACTGGCTGAACATGGTGCGAGCCGGGGGTACTGGCACTGGAATCTCATATCATAGTTTGGATCGTGGCGGCAGGTAAGGACCCAGTGTTGGAATTTGGTTCTTACTATTATTGAAGCCCTATGAGTAGCAGCTAAGGGAGAAGAGAAGGTTAAGGCTACCCCATTGTCAATGTTCAAATAGTTGAAGGGGTGTCATGTGGAGGATGGAGCAAGCCTATTTTCTGCTCCAGAGCAGGATGGATTCAAACTACTGGAAATGAGATTCCACTTAAACATTTGGAAGACTTCTGATGGTAAGAGCAGTTTGACAGTGGAATACAGTGCCTCAAAGTGTGATGGAGTCTCCCTTCTTTGGAAGTTTTGTAACAGAGGCTGCATGGCTGTTGTTTTTGATAAATGCTTTGATGGGGTTTCCTGCATGGCAGAAGGGGAGTGGATGGACTCCTCTGGGGTCTCTTCCAACTCTATGATTCTATGATCACTTTTAGAATCTCACAGCCAAAGGTGTCTGCAGGGCAACTAGGTCAGGGAACTCGGTCTGGATTATGGAAAAGGATTGTGGACTATTCCCTCACATAATCCAGTCCTCCTCCTGTTTCCTGCTTGTTCTGAGCCTTCCATCTGGCAACTGAGAACACAGCTTAAATTAGATTTTAATCTCTAGGTTTGAGAGTTCTTACAATACATGGCTTGCACAAACAAGCACAGGAGGAAGCAAAGTGGGAAGAGGGAGGATATTGGAGATAGGGACCCAGTTCCACTAAAACTTGGCCAGAGCTGGTTATTCAGCTCCATGGCTGATTAAGGTTATCACTTGTGTCTCTCAGTCAAGGCAACCAACTAGCTTCCAGAGAATTAGGGGGCTAAATAACTTGAGAGCTGGTGTAGTGATTAGAGAAAGGGATGGGGGCAAAGGCCCCCAATAGTCAAAATTTTTTTTTTTGTAAAGTATTTTTTTTTTCCAAAATAAATGCCTTGAATGCTCGCTTTCTGGGGGCTCCCCTGAGCCATTTTAGCTTCAGGAAGTAGCCTTTTTGAAGAACAAAGTAAACTAGAAAGTGTATTTTGATCACTTTCTGTTTGGGAGCGCATTCTGGGCATAAAATGACCTAAGGGGGCTAAAACATGTCAAAAATGCCCCCATAGCCTGAGAGGGCATTTTGGGGTATTCTGGGCAAAAAGGGTTTGGGTTTCTGATTTGGGATGGGATGCTCCAGGTTTACTGGGTGGGCAGTGTGATCCCACAGTTGCTTACCTTTGGTATTGGGCTGGGATTTAGGGGAATTCAGATTCAAGTTAGTTGAAATCCACTGAGTGACCTTTGGCTCAACCTTCCCCCTGCCCGAATCAGTTGCACAGGGGAAGAGGGAGGTGTGCTGCTGTGTGTGTGTGTGTCTGCAGCCACACAGGCAGGATGGAAATGCACAAATAAACAAATTGAAGATCCAGCCACAGTTACTCAGGCAAGCAACCTGTTGTTGTCGTTGTAAAACTAGGACTACCATATTCCTTGTATTCTCTGGAAGTGGAGGTTCTGGGATCCAAAATATTCGGAGACACCTTGGGTTGCCATGCTTTCGTGAGAAATCTGTTGGAGTCTGCACTGACCCTTTGTCCGGTCTAGGATGGTGAGACCCGCCTTTTCTTGTGAGTGGGATGGAGAGCAAAAGCAGCCAGAGCCCAAGTTTATCTCCCTTTCTCTTCCTCCTCCTAACTTTGTTTTTGTGTTCCTTTCCTCCTGCTGCTCAGGCTCACATGCAGGGCCGTTTTTGTCATCCTGAGAGTTCTCCTACAGGCCGGCGGGGGGCTGGTGTTGGTCCGTCACACCACGGGGAGTTGACGGCAGCCTGATGCGGATGCTCCCGCCTGCAAGGGACCCACCAATTGCGGGGTAAAGCCCGCCCTGGAGCGTTTCCTCCAAAGCTGCAGGTAGACATCTGTGCAGTTGGAGAAAAGACTTGCACCCCCTTGATTTTTCTCTCTCGTTCATTGATGATTTTTTGGTTTGGTAGCAGGGATGGGCACTTTCCAGGGGGCCTAGGCATTGTGCGTTGAGCTCCCCCTTTTGGAGACCTTAAAACAGAGGTAAGACAATAGTTAATTTTAGCTGTGTATTTCTGCATGGCAGGGGATTGGACCAGGTGGTGGTTGTGGTCCTTTCCAAGGGCCTTTCCACACTACACTGTTATAGTGCTATTATTCCACTTTCATTAGTTTCTGTGGAATCCTGGAGTTTAGGAGAGGCCTTTAGAATCCTGAACTCAGGGAGCTCTTGGGCCTCAGTAAACTACAAAACCCCAGAATTCCACAGAACAAAAGTGGAATAGAGCACTATAACAGTGTAGTGTGAAAGGGCCGGAATATTTTCTCAGATTGGCACCTTCCACAACCACCTGAGGTGCTGGTTTCACTATCTTAATTCTGCCACCAATGTGAGGACCTCCTCCTGTCCCGTCGTTATAGAATCAAATGTAGGAATCTTCTAGTTGCCCTTGTGTTTCTGTGCAAGATTTTATTCTTCTAATCCCCTACCCCCTGGGGACCCACGACCCTGAATAATTGTTGCTGCCCATGATACAGCACCCTGAACTCGAGCTTTTTCATATCCTTTATGTGCTGTGCTGTTTGTTCAACAGAAATCTATTTATAGACCCTGAAAAGATCACATTGAAATCTATTCACTGACCGTAATTAACTCCAATTTACATCCCAAGCACAGTCATCTTAGTTTCTAGTCTCACTCATATCCTTATTAAAAAATTTTCAGCTCTGTGGAATGTCTCAGGGCCTCTGCAAGATTAGGAATATATAGTAAAACTGAGAAGTTTGCAAGAGGGATTGTTTAAAATTAGGAGTTCAAAGGAGAGGGAAATGTGAATAAATATGCTCACAAATGGCATCCTATTGTGTCATTAGGGTAGAACAGATTTGGGTGTGGTCTCAGAGACTGACGTATTTTGCCTTCCTTTTGTGTGTGTCATTTAGGTCTTTAGCCTGCAGGCTCAGAGGCTGTTTTTGCCTGAGTTTTGTTTGGCTTGTAAGCGGCCCTGAGACCCTCTGTAGGTTGCAAAGTGGGGTACGAAAGGGAAGTTGGGATGAGGCAGTGCCGTATTACTACTATAGGAACTGATCTATTTTTAAGGTGCTGAAGTCCACTGCAGACGTGGCAGGAGGACGGCCTCATGAGGCATACTCTGCAGTGACCGACGGATAATTGGAGCGCTTCCTGACTTGCGCACACGTGCTACTACGAGGAGCACGCAGTTTCTGCTGTGCAAGCAAACACCCGCCTGGAGGTAATTGATTATTTATTCAGTTGATATCTCATCTTTCTGCAGCCAGAGCTTAGGCAAAATTCTAAACAGAAAGTGTCTAAAATGTACTTTTCAAAAGTTAGGAAAGTTAAAAAAGAATTAAACAATACAACGAACGTTCATGTTCCAGGGTTTCCTTATCAAATGTGAAAAAACAGCAGATCATCACGTCCCATATCAAATGCAGCGACATGTGCGTGCACTATTTTTAGTCTAGGATGTGTACTTGGTCAAATCTCAGATCTGAAAACCACAGATATACAAGGGCCCAATGACTATGAAAAGAAAAGAAGAATGTAATAAACATTAAAATTGACTTAAAAATCCAACAAGATCATACCACCATCGACACTATTCCAATTGTAAGCCTAATATAAAGGTGGAGAGGTGGACAGTATCACATCTCCATTTCCAGTCTCCCACCTTGACCGTTACATTGTGCTCTCAAACACCCCTACTCGGTTGTGTTTTTATTTCGCAAATTCGTGAATGTTTCTGCTTCTGGCAGTCATATTTCACTTCGTGCTCCAGTGGGGAAGTTTTTGAAGAGGGCCGTGGAGATGTGTCCTTAGGAATTTGGACATCTTGCAGATTCTGTAGCTGTGTCCGAATTTGGTCAGGCCACAGGGCTGCTAGTTGCCAAAGTTCATTAAAAAAAAAAAAGAGGCCTTGGTGTGGGCGGGGGTGGGCACTATACAGCTGAGGGGACTCTGGTCCCAGGACATGATGTCACTTGTCCCAGTATGGCAGGCCCTGCTCCATCTTTTGCGACCTTTTCTTCTAAGATGCCGAAGTCCTGGAGCGGCAACTGCTCATTTGGCACACTCCGATGCCCACTACTGGGGAAGCTGAGGTCCTTTGCGTTGCGTAAAAGCTGGCCTTCCCTGCACTGAAATCCCCTCCCAGCCTGCCACCCAGATGCATGGAGTCCATTGTGTCTCTGTCACCTGGGTGCAGCCAGTGAACACGCCAGCTCTAACAATCAAGGACATTCACCGTTGCCTTCCCCTTGGACTGCATAGGGCTAAACCTTGCTCTGTGATCACATGATGAATGCAGTAAACAGAGTTTTTATAAAGTGCTTTGGCTTCTGTTTGTTGTGTGGCCTGTCGGCAAGAGAATTAAGTCCAAAATGGAGACCCCCAATTGTGGGCACAACGCAGCTTCCTTTCACTTGCCCCCCCAAAATCCTCTATTTGGTCCAAAACAAATCCCTCCGTTTTCTAAGCTTTGTTTTAGTCTACCTCGGTGCATCAGATGTAGAACTTTCTTTGGTCAAATTTTCCTTGGCATTGCCCATCATAGGCTGTACCAGCTTTGGCAAAGACTGGAGAAGAAACAAAACTGGAAGCAGCCAGAGGTCTGCATCTAATTTTGCTTTGGGTTGATCTCTGTGTTTTGTGTGTGTGTTTTGATGTTGTACGGAGATATGCCTTGCTCTGCAGGCAAAAACCGCTGCTCTTGGAGGCTTTCAGGAGTAAAATGTCATTTTGTCGTGATTTCTTTGTTAATGGAGATGAGGAGGATGGGGATGGGGCCAGCGAGGCAGGGTAGCGGCAGCCCAGGGAGCCCAACTTCTTGTTGATATGAATGTATTTAATTATTGGATGAGACTTACCCTGCCATCCCGACCCCAAACTCCTCTAATTTTGCAGTTAAGAGGGTAGGGGCAGTTAAAAGTGGACAATAGCAGTATAATGCTGTGGTGTGACACAGGGCCAATTGCCTTTGCCCCACTTCTAGGGGAGGTTTTGCCCTCCAGTCAATTATTACTGAGCTTTGCTTCTCAGACACAGCCACTCACATCTGGACACTTAGAGCGTGATTTTGGATTAAGGCTGCCATGGCAATGTGGTATGGGAATCTGGGATTGTAGTTGAGGGCTGGGCATTCAGAATCCTCTGCAGGAGAGTTCCCGAGCTTCATTAACACAAACCCCAGAATTCCACAGGATGTTGCTATGGTGGCTAAAGTAGTACCCAGCAGTGCTCTCGGAGCACAGCCCGCCTCAGACTTGCTTTGCAATATAATACTACTTTAAGTGCCCTGGCTGTGTCTTGTGGAATTCTGGGGCTCTGCAGTTTGGGAGTACACCTAGAGCTCTTGGGCCGAGAGTTCTCAAATGCCCTTCCCTAACAGATATCCCAGGATTTCATGAGATGCTGCAGTTAAAGCGGAATGATAGCGTAATAAATGTGTAGTGCGCAGGCCCTCGGTCACTTGAGTGCAAGTGGAAAGCCGCAAGAAACTGCAGAGGGGTGACCCTCCTTTCCCCCCATTTGCAGTTAAAGTGGAACTATTGCGCAACTAAATGTGTCGTGCGGAAGGGCGGTGGGTCATTGAAACCAAGCGAATGGAAGGAACCCAATAGAGACGACCCTTCCTTTTCCTATTTCCCCTTCCCAGGGGAGCCGAGCCCCCCAAAACCAACCACCCCGCACCTCTGCCTTGCAATACCTTTGCCCAACTTGGGGGCTACCCCAGACGCCATTTACTGCCGCCGCCTAGAGGGTGCGGCCCCGCCCATAAAAAGGGGAGGGCGTGGCTTCCCTGCTCCAGCCTGCCTATTAGGGGCGTGGCCTCCCACTCCCTGCCCGTTAGTGGGAGGGGCGTGGCTTCCCTCGTGGCCCCGCCCCTTAGTAGGGGAACCCGCCAGGAGTGCATGTCGCATTCTGCCTCCCTTCCGGCAGGGCCGGGGAGGGGGCGGGGCGGGGAAGTGGGGAAGCCCCCTCGATTCTCCCGGTGGGGCCACTGATTAGAGAGCAAACACTTGGAGGATCCGAGGCGAGGAAGGTGCTCGGTGTGAACGCACCAACCCGTGCTGCTGGGGAGGCCTGACCCTACCCGGATTCAGGCTTGGCGATGAGGGGGCTCCTGGGTCCCTTGCTGGCCCTGCTGGCCCTCGCCTTCGGGGGCTGCCGTGTTCCAGCTGCCGCCCCAACATCGGAAGCGCCTTAGAAGAGGAAAGCTGTACCGGCAGGTGATGACTGGTGAGTACGAGGTCTCGAGGCCGCCGCGCCGGGGATCAGGATGATTTGGGCCGTGGGCTTTCCCCTTTTCCTTGCACGCACGCGTCTTTCGTCCTTGCTTACCTTCCCCTGGCTTTTGATTTTGGTGGGCACGGATTTCCAAGCAGCCCCACTGATCCAATGCAAAATAATTTTTTTAAAAAAAAATAAGGGTGGGCACGGATTTCCAAGCAGCTCCACTGATCTAATGCAAAATAATTTTTTTAAAAAAAAAATAAGGGTGGGTATGGGATTTCCAAGTGGCTCCACTGATCTAATGCAAAATTAAATTTAAGAGGGGCAGCAAAAACAAGACTGAAGCAAAGAGCACTCAGATTCCGAAGCTTTTCTGCCATAAGAATTGTCTTGGCACTTTTAAGATGCCCAAGAAATCCTTGTTTTTTTCTCCATTGGTGTGTTTGGTCCCCTTGAGTTGGCATGACAGCTGGCCCTTTCTCCCTGCTTCAGGTTTTGGTGGGCATGGATTTCCAAGCAGCTGCCACTGTTCCAATGCAAGGAAAAATAAAATTAAGAGGGGTAGCAAAAAGAAGAGAGTGGAACTGAAGGGGCTCAGATCTCCAAATGCTTTTCTGCCATAAAATGCTCTGTGAAGTGCTGGACAATCTTTGTTTTTTTCTCCGTTTGGCACATGGGGGGCTGTGTGTTTTTCTCAGCTCCCTGGAGTTGGCATGACAGCTGGCCCCTCTCCCTGCTTCAGATTTCGGGTAAGTGTCTTTCAAGTGGCTCCACTGTTCCAATGCAAAATAAAAATAAAATTAAGAACACAGTTGAAACAAGAATGAAGTGAAGGGGAGTCTGAGAATGTGCCATAAGAAATGTCTTGTGTTAAGATGCCTGGAGAATCTTTGTTTTTTTCTCCATTTGGGACATGGGGCCTGGTGTGTTCTTGTTCCCCTTGAGTTGGCACTACAGCTGGTCTTTTCTCCCTGCAGGTCACAGACTCCTCTGGACATATTCTTTACTCCAAATACGATGCCAAGAAAGGCAAATTTGCCTTCACCGACAGATGATTATGGAACCTATGAGATTTGCTTTGAGAGCTATGGGCAACCAGGTGAGGAGGAGGGGGGTTGCTGGGATGCCCAGTGCCTTAATTCCAGTCACATTGTCCCAATTAATCTCTTAATTATGCCAGTTTTCCTTCTTTTTAATGTCACCCCCTTTTCTAACCAAACGTACATGTGAGATTTACATTTGTAAAACAGTCAGCAAGAGAGAGGTGTAGAGACTGAGGCCTGACTCGAACCCAGTGCACGGCTTTTGATTTGTTGCCGGTTAGAGAATAAGAAAGCACTCACATGCCGTGGGGTGCTGTTTTCACACAGGTGTACACCTTCTCTGCCCTTCCATCTCCTGGCCCCCAAATCCAGGGGCCGGTTCACACTGCACAAGATAGTGCTGACCAGACACCGACCCTGAATTCTGTGTAACTTGGTTCAGTTTATTAGGTACTGCAAAATAAAAATGCCAATTTTCCCTTTTCCCTTCCTTACTATGATTTTTGGAAAGATAATTGTTGTCACGTCAGCTGGAGAATTCCTCTAGTTGGACAGTAAGGAAATGCCAAGTTGGCATTTCCTAATGCGACTAGAGGAATTCTCCAGCTGACGTGACAACAATTATCTTTCCAAAAATCAACGTGTGAGGAAGAGGAAAAGGGAAAATTGGCATTTTTATTTGCATACCTAATAAACTTGAACCAGAGTTACACAGAATTCAGGGTCGTTCTGGTCAGCACTATACTTGTGCAGTGTGAACCGGCCCCTGGATTTGGGGGCCAGGAGATGGAAGGGCAGAGAAGTTGTACACCTGTGTGAAAACAGCACCCCACGGCATGTGCAGAGTGCTTTCTTTATTCTCTAACCGGCAACAAATCAAAGCCGTGTGCACTGGGTTCGAGTCAGGCCTCAGTCTCTACACCTCTCTCTTGCTGACTGTTTTACAAATGTAAATCTCACATGTACGATTTAGGGTTGAAAAGGGGGTGACATTGAAGAAAGGAAAACTGGCATAATTAAGAGATTAATCGGGACAATGTAGACTGGGGGAATTTAAGGCACTGGGCATCCCACCAACCCAACTC
>CAOKZL010005315.1:0-11985 GCA_948472985.1 Iguana delicatissima | reverse complement strand
TTGTCAACAGATGGAAGCCACAATGCCTTGTGCTTTAATCACATATTTCCAGCAGCAACCCTTTATACTCCAACCCAAGAAGATTTCAAGATGGTTGGTTTTTAAATCGGCAAATCATGGCCATTTTAAATCCTGATTTTAATATAACTATTCAACCGTAAGTAAAAAAGAAATACTATTGGTACAAGGGATACCATGTCTCTTTATGTCTCTAATAAGATGGAATATCGGGCTGGGTATTAACATTCCCCAAAAAGTAACTTTTTTTCCCCCTGAAAGTCACATGGAAATGTTTGATTAAGAACAAGTATTGGAGAAAAGACCATTGCTGATAAACTTCATTCACCTATGTATTCCTTTTGTTGTGTGCCTTCATTTCCAATGTATGGTGAAGCTAAGGTGAATCTGATTGCGGGTTTTCTGGAGCTGCAGCCGTGTGACATGTCCAGGTCATCCAGTGGGTTTCCATGCTCCTGAGACCTGCAACCCTGGTCTTCAGGGGTTGTAGACCAATGCAATATCAGCGATCATGCATCTCTCTTTAATGCCATTTGAGTAGTTGATTTAAATGTGTTCTAACCATATTCACTGTAGTTTGTATTATTTCAACATTTCTGTGAAAGGCATAATAACCCTGCATGTATCTTTCCTATAGGCACTCCACATAGCTCACTATGATTTAAAAATGCAACAGCAAACTGAATGTGCTTCTATTCCAGAACTTAAATAAGGATTTTTGGTTTCATATCCCAGTCTTTTGAACATTTTGAAACAATGCAGAGCCATTTTGTAAGAATTCAAAATGTATTTGCAAGTGTATTTGGAGGGTAGGTACAATTTTTCTAGTTCTATTAAGTTTTATTTCTAAACAAAACAGAAAATCTGTTTTTTTTTTCATATTCCTTTGCCATTGTCCTAGGGAAAGTCAATTCTGTTTGCTATGATTCCCACGCCATTGAGTGGGCCTAGAACATGTGAATCTAAAAATTGTGGAGGCTTAGGTTAGTGTTTTGGGTCTATAAATATTTACAACAGGAATTAGAACTGGTATAAGCAAGCTTCCTTCTGTCTCAATAGGCACCTTGTAAATCAGGCCACATCAATACACTTCCATTTCTATTTCCATAATTGTTTTCTTATACTCTTAGCTAGCACCTATCAGAGTTAGTGCTAAAGATGTATATAAATTGGTAGTTTCATGTCACAATTCCCCCCACATTTCTCATAATATTTAGACATATTTAGTCATGCCTCCATGCTGTCATTGTGTATTTGCACATTTCTATTTCACGTCATTTACTACTGAAAGCAAGGATAATTAAATATGATGGAAGCCATATGGGGATATGTGTGTCAGCGTTATGGGGAAGGAAGGGAAGACACTACTGGCTGTGTGGGGAAGCACGGTTTAAAATAACACATATTCTTGCATGTCATTTCCCACAATGGAACTATCAGCCATTAAAATCATTTTAAAAACAACTCTTGCAAACTAATAAAAACAACTGCCTAAAGAAAAGAAAAAGATAGCATTATGGAATAGGGCTTAAAAGCTTCAGGTACCACTGAGTACTGTTCATTGCCACTTAAACCCAAATGCTTCCCTCAAGCTGGTGTTAGGAATGAAACAATAGTTCAGACTGAGTTCTCCTTGCATTATCAAATATACATATACAAAAATTATTCTGAGAATTTGGGACATGGCTGCTGGTAGGTAGAAAATCCTCCTTTTCTTCTGGTTTCCTCCTCAGTCATTTTTCATTAATAAATAGTGATTTCAAAATACCTTTTGCTGGTTCTCATTTACTTGAGGCATAAACATCTTTGAAAATGATGTTTTCTAAAGGACTGTGAGGAGCATCTTCCTAACACTGTTAAGCACCTCTGCATTGCCAAAATGACACTTTACAGGCTGGATTTACGGATCTAAGACTCCAAGCATCTTGCTTGAAACAAAGCCTGACCAGCAAAATCCATTTTCCTGTTACAAACATTTACATTTTGTCTTATGGAGTAATAATGGTATTTATCCAACCTAGTTTCCTTAACACACCACCCTCTCACGCAATTTTTGTTTTAAAATATCTACTCCAGTCATCTCCTGTTGCATTCATTCAGTCATTACAATCCCTGCGCAGTAAGTAGAACAGAAGCAGGAATCAGGATTGCACTGTTAGATTGATAAACAGATGCTTAAGTGCACGGTGACACATCTGCTACTGCTGAGCCACAAAAAGACATGAGGTTATTAGGAGAGAGCTGTAGAACTGCCTCATAGCTGTAAAGTAAAACACTTCTATGTGGTTTTGTTCCCCCTTCTGATTTTTCTGATGGCAAAGAATAGCACTGACTGTCTTGAGGAGTTTTTAAATTAATCACTAGCAAGAAAATGATATTCTTATTCTTTTCAGCTTCCTCAAGACGGCCATTTTATATCTTTTCTACTTCTAATCAATCTATAATTTTTAAGTTTGTGTGAAAGATTTTTAATGTTAATTTTAAATATCTGCAAACTACTTCATAGGCTCCAATTTTTCTGCAGAATAAGGAAAGTATCTCTTATCCAAAAAAAAATTATCACAGGACTAAAATTATTGCAAAGCAAGGAAAGATAAGCGTGTCCTTTAATCCTATCAAACCCTGTGCAATTTTTTGCAGAAACTCTACAGCCTATGCAGGAGGCTGGTTGATTAGATTATTTGTACGGTTTCCTCTGACCTTAAATTCTGTGAAATTTGCAAATACCATCATCCAGTGGACCATTTTGTAAAGGGAGGTTTTCCCATAAAAAGAATAAGGCAATATTTAATTCTTAGATATAAAAAAGTCCACATGTTCAGTGCTATCTCTATTCTGCACATCCCGTTTGCGTGTGCACAAGCACAATCAACTCCATAAGGCAGAATTTAACATTCAAAAGTGCCTCGCTTGCTTTTTCTTCATTCCAGTTTTCTTGGCAAAAATGTGAGATATGCCTCAGATTCTGGATTCTGACCTCCAAGGTTTTGACTGTTTTCTGATTTCAGGCATGATGAGACAGAGTACTGCATTGGAGGAAAGACAACTGATTTTTCAGACTGGGCATTATATAATTCTCACACCCAGATATCCTGCTCAGGAAGGAACAATATATACTCACCGGCACTCCTAAAATAGGTTCTCCCAACTTGTGTTTGAAAACCTCCAAGGAAGAGGGGAGACCACCATTCTCCAAGGCAGTCCATTCCACTGTCAAAATAGTTCTTACAGTGAAGATGTTCTTCCTCATGGTTAGCTGCAATCTCTCTCCCATCTTCTCTTCTCCAGGTTACAGGACCATGTCCCTTGGTTGTTCCTTGTGGGTTGTAAAATTCCAAATATTTGATCATCTCGCTTGTCTTTTTCCTACACTTTCCAGCTTACCATATTTTTGGAATTGTGGTGCCCAGAACTGAAACACTATATTTCAGGTGAGGTCTGACCAAAGCAGAAAGAGCTGAGACTATAGTTCTCTGCCGCTATATCCTGTTGATACAGCCCAGAATTGCACTGGCTTTTGGCTGCCACTGTTGACTCATGCTTGTCATTAAGACTGTGAGATCCCTTTCACAGCACAACTGCTTTCAAGCCAGATGTCACTCATCCTAAATTTGTGCATTTCACTTTTTCTGCCTCAACAATTGTGCTATACACATACCCCTGCTGAAATTGTGACCCAGCCTCCAGTCTATTCAAGTTCCTCAAAATCCTGATTTTGTTTCCTGGGGTGTTTGCACAGCACTGCTAATTTGGTGTCATCTGCAAATTTCAAAAACATGCCCTCTGTACTATCTACTGCCATTCATAAAAGTCGAACAATACCAGAGCAAGCAGATACTTGGGCTACTCCACTAGTCTATTTTCTCCAGAATGAAGTAGCAAGTGTTAGCTAATAAAACACACATCTAAAATAGCATTGGCCATTTCTACGTACGAGGCTCCGGCGAGGTGGCGACCGGCAGGAGGCAGCTCACCAGGAACGCCGCCCCGCACAGGGAGCTCGCTGGCCCTGCCTCTTCCCTTCCACAGCACAGCCCAGGTACTTGCCATTGCTGTGCTGGGGAGGCAGGCATTGCCAGTGTGCTTCCGCCCTTCCACATGGCGGCAAGAGCAGCAGCACTGTGCAATGGTGGGTGTAAACAATTTTTTTTTATTTTGGAAGACCATGTACATACCACGTTGGGGACCAAGATGGCAGTGGCTAGCGATCATGTTGCTGTACAACATGAACTGCTCACTGCTGCCACCCTGGCCCCAAGATCCAGCCCCCTCACGCTGGAGGCTATTGTCCTCACCCCAATATTAGCTTGTCTACAAGAATAGTGTCTGCAAGTATTTTGTCAAAACCTTTTACCGAAATCAACATTCACTACATCCACATCATCCTGCTATTTACCTAGCTCATAAGCAAGAAAAAGAATTAAGATTAAGATAGTCTACACAGTGGTTCAACCTGTGAGATGTGACTTCAGCTCCCAGAAGCCCCAGCCATGTTGCTCAATGCTCAGGGCTTCTGGAGCCCTGAAGTCCACGAACATCTGGGGACCCGACAGGTTGAGAACCACTGGTCTCAGCATGACTTGTTTTTGAGAATTCATGTCAGCAGTCTCAGGACCACCATTTGATTACGTGTTCCACAATTTTTCCTGGTATAGACACCAAACTGACTGTTTCTAGTTGTTTGGTATTTTTGCTTGTTTTCCAAAATACGGGGACAACAACGCCATTCTTTCAGCTGCACAACCTCGTTGAATTTGTTTTATTTCGTTGTTTTAACTTTTTTATTGTCTTTTTGCTCCCTTCTTGTTTTAATATTTTATCATCATGTTTTGTAGCTTCACTGCTTTTAGCCTTGTTATAAGTCACTTCTCGTGTCCCTTGTATGGATGAAAAGTAGAAAATAGATAGATAGATACAATAGTACAAGTACAAGATATATATATAAATATACAAGCATAGATAGATATTCTAACTGAAGAATTCTTCAAAGAAGTCTTAGATATTTTTAGTTGCATCTCACTGAAATTTCTATTATGATACTTATTCTAGTGGGATCAACAAATATGTGTGGACCTCAGTACCCTGCTTAAGGGTAGGTGGTCTCGGAGGCCAAAGAAGCAAGCAAAGCTACCCAAACAAATTGAAAGGGAGAGTTTGAGGAGACTATTACTTTGTGAGGTACCAATTACAGCAGAATTACAGCTATTTGGCTGGGAGGGAAGCCTCTTCCTCTTCTGTTGTCTGCCAGTGGGAGAATGTTTGGAAGTGAAAGGAAGTCATTAACAGTTTTTTGTATCCCCAACCAGGAGAATGGCAATTTACCTGCCTCATTTGATAAACCCCTAAGATATTTGAGTTTTAATTAGTGGCTTCTCAACCAAGGAGCAATGAGGTCTGAATGTGACCAGTACAAAAGAAGGAAAAGGAGCTTTTTATTTCAGCACTAAGTTTTCATGCACTATAGTCAAAATAAATAGTTCATCTTAAAAAAGGGCGCCACAACACTCTTTTCTTTTTCCCCTTTTTTATGGAATCAGAATAACAGGGAGGCTACCTCTTTAAAATTGACAAAAACAATGGAGAAAGAGGCTGAGAGCATCTTACTCAGGAGCAACAGGTTCAAATGGAAATACAGTAGAGAGGCTCCAAAGCAGATTGAAGTAAGGTAAGAAGGGATACAGCAGGGGCTGGGCAACCTGGAAGACTAAAGCAGCTACATCTAGGCCTCCAGGAGACCTCAGAGAGCCACACCTTCATCCCACCTGCTCTGCAAAAGAAATATTTTTGAACTAAACATGTGACTGAATGAAGGGTGCAGATGTCTCCAGTTAAACTGCTGCAAGTTCTCTGCTTGGGCATAACTGGAAATCCCGTGGGGTGCTTTATGCCAGCGCAGATCCTAACTGAGCTCAGCTGGTGAGAGGATGCGCCTGCGCTGCTGGCTCTTGAGCAGTGTCTCCTGCCAGTCTGGTTTTCTTTGCCATTCTACTCCTGCCTCCATCTGCCTGCCACTGTAGTTTTAACGTCACCATGGTGCCCCCCAGTCACAATACCTTGGTGACTGTAGTGTGTGGGGATGCTGAAAATTAGGAGCTGTGTGGCTTTGGAGTATTTTAAGGTTCTCATATATTATTAACTAACTATCAAATTGCTTACACTTTTTGGTGTGATATACAAATAGTCCTAGAACAATACCTGGAATTATCTAGACAGCATAACCATGCTGGCTGGATTATTCTGGGGTAGTAGTCCAAAAATTAACAGCTCCAGCTTTAAACAGGCATACGGGCACTCCCTCAAACTCTGATGGTGAGGTGCTTTTTACAAAATCTTTTAAAGCTTATTTAGCCCCCACTTTTCTTCCTTTTCCATTATTTTTAGCTGGAAATTTTTGGTTTTTTTGTTTGTTCTTTGTTTTTAGCAGCATTGCCTTTGGGGATTGATATGAAGGAGGGTTTAAAAAGAAAGGCTTCGGGGTACTTTGCCTTTTATTACTGTTAGTGTACATGCTTACAACAGTCATGGTAAAGACGTGCCAAGCTTGATAAACAACAAAGCAGAGAGAAAGGGAAGCTGGTAAACTTGGCTCATAGCTACCTCAGAATGTTGAGGCCCCAGTGAGCAAGACAAAACCCCTTTAGAGTTTGGGGCTATCAAAATCAAAAGTGGACTTGGGGAAAAAAATATCTTGGAAAAGCCTTAAAGGCAAAATGTTTCTTTACTTATCAGTGAGCCTTCATTTCACATGTGCATATTAGTTTTGAATAAACTTTCTAAACAGGTAATTGCTCTTTTTTTTTGTTTTCTACCCCTTTCCATGTTTATTTTGCCTCTGGTAACAAATTTCTGTGAAGAAATAATGACTGGAACACATCTACTTATTAGTTTAGATAAAATTTTTTATTAAAACCTATGGATCTGATCCAGGAGTATAGAAGAAGAAAATCTTGGGTAGCTGCCATGCATCATAGGAGGTATCTCTAAAATTTTTGGAAAATTTTTGGTTTTGGCTTTAAAAACCCTTCTCTTTTGAAAAAGGCAGCATAAAAAATTTTAATTAGCTTTAATTGTTCAGGAGATATAAAGTGCATTAATTTTTCCAAAGGGGTAATAAATGCCATTACAACACCTGCAACTAAGTACTTATTGTTGTGTACTTTCACTATTTCTGACTTATGGAATCCAAAGGTGGGAAACCTTATGGGATTTTTTTGAGAGAATTTGTTCAGAGTAGGTGTGCCATTGTCTTTTCTGAGGATGAGAGAGTGTGACTCACCCAAAGTCTTCCATGGCTGTACTGATTCCCAGTGTCCTAGCCCAACACTCAAACCCACCCCCCTTCCATCATGTATGACTGACTGTCAGGTAAGACTTACCTTGGCTTGAAGTCCATGGCATGGGATATTTCAACAGACCTCTCTTTGTAGGTTGTTTTTTTTCCTTGGGGCCCTAGCTAAGGACAGTTCAGGGACCTCAACTTAGATTCCTAGAAAATTTTTCCCTGTATGTATGTGTGTGTGTGTACAGGAAATATTTTTTTTTCTTTTATCAGCCTGTTTTTTAAAAAGAGCTAGATGTAGAAGTCAGAGTCATTTCCTCTGGAAAAATATATATGTGGGGGGTACTTCCAAACTGTTATTTTTAGGGGCCAGTCAATTATATCACTGCTGCCAAAAGTGATGTTCAGCCATTTCAAGTTAATTGTTAAGTTTAGCCAAAATAATCTTTCCACAGTGAGCTGTGAATGAGGTTGGAAGCAAAAAAGAAAAATAGCAACTCTTTTATTACTTTTGTCATCCAAACAATCTAAAAAAAATTTTTAACAATGGACATCAAAAGTTTTTATAAGAATGGAACAACCCAGCAGCTTGCCTCAGTTCCATTTATATATCATTCACCTTTTAAAAAAGTTGGGGGAATTAGGAAAAACCCTCAATTTGCAGCCGGTGGCCTTATTAACTCTTGCACACAAGTGCTAGGGCTCTCAGAGGGCACGGACAAGCTGCTAAGGGGACAAATTATTCATCAGGTGAGGGAAAACTCAGATCCCCCCAAAATTTACCAGGCACACATCCCAGTCACACCATGAAAACAGACAACCCTTTTCATTAGTGCGTTTTCTTTTTTTTCTTTTTTTTTTTTTTTACAAATGTGGATTTCTCAGTTTTTTAAGGAATTTCCCTTTGGAAACAAAAACAATTCAGTTAGAAATTTTTTTTTCTGTTTTCCAAACCCTCCCTTAGGCCAATTAACACCAATTTTATGGGGAAAAAAGAACAAGTAGTCACATCTACCATGTGTGGAGCTCTCTAAATGCTTTTAATAGATTTTTAATTTCAGGAAATAATAAAGTCATTACCAGTTGTTGTTTTACCACACAGTTTGGCAAACCATAAAAGAAAGCATCCCATTACTGATACAAAGGAAAGTGGGTCCCTAACTGAAAAAAAGAAACAACCCCATATTGTTAGTACAAACAAACAAAAGAGTGATTCCAAAATGCTTGAGCCACACTTATCTTTCCCTTATTATCAACACCACAAGGTAAAAAAGTTAAACAGAAGGGATGCTCACACATTGATGTGTTTAGACTATCTGATAATTTCGAACTGTTTTTAAAAAACAATTTTTAAAATTTTGATTTATACCCAAACCCCAAAAAAAAATCTCTTAAAACCCCGAGTACAGGAACAATTTTTGTATATGTGGGAAAATAAAAAGGATACATGTGGTTTCTGTGAAAGACAAACACATCCATTTAAAAGAAATGTAAGCATTGCTACCTACAGTCTGCATGAGACAACCCCTTCTGTCACAAAGGGAAAGCTGCCACGGGGAAATTCTGAATTTTGTGGTAATTCTGAAGAGAGGGGGTTTAAAACAAACATCAAACTGCCTACATTTATTTTTTTTAAATAAAAAATTTTAGTAACTTCTCCAGAGAACACAATCATTGAAGTCACTGGAAAATGCTAACTTAAGAAGGGGCAGTATTTTATAATATGATTGGATTTTTTTAAAAATAAATAAGACCTCCCCACAACTCCCATATAGCACAATACCTTTATAACAAATTAGTAGTACAAAAAGTAACTAATACAGTGTACAAGTGGGATGTTACTGGTGAAAAGTCTTCCTTTGTACAATCCAGTCTGTGTACAATTAAAGCTGTGTTTTTTTTGTGTGAAAAACAATTTTTTAAATCATTGTAGAACATTTGATGTAATCAACATGTGTTGTGGTGGTGGTGATGATATATGAGGATATGAGGATATGAGGATGATGATGCAGCTTTTTTAAACCCGTTAGGGAAAACAAAACAGCTTACAACACAGTTAAAATTTTAAAAGGTTATACCCGTTTTAAAAAGTAATTAAACTGTCAAAAAATTAAAGCCAATTAAAGACAGTTAATAAATGTTTTTCCATTTCTGTTGTTTTTCATAGCCCTCCTTGCATAAAGATATATAAGAAAAACTTCCTGGTGGTAAGAAGTTTGGGAGTGAAATATGGGGGAAACCCTTTGGGGGGTGAATGGGTTTCCTTCTTTGGAGGCTTTTAAGCAGAGATTGGACACCCATCTGTTGGAGTGCTTTGATTGTGTATTCCATCATTGTGAGGGTTGGATCTATGGCCCTGCTGTTTTTTTGCTCTATGATTTGATTTTCTACACTTTACCTGCTTATGTTCAGTTTTTCAGGAGCTTTGGGAACCTCTTGCTACCGTTCAGGGCTCTCAAGTAAGAGAAGACCCAAAAAAGCACAGAAAAAAACAGATATTTTTTCCCTTTCTTCTTCAAAACAGAGTGTCTTTTTTTGGGGTTTTGGGGATGCTATCCCCAAACCTCAAACTTCTATTTCCCAATAAGAAGAGGGAGTGTAGGGGAAATTTATAGACAAAAGAAATAATAAACAATTTATATAATTTTACTAGGTCAAACTGAGTTAAAATATTTAAAAATTACAAATCTCAAACTGTTTAAAAACTCTGAGATGAAAGAAAAAGAAAAAACCCAAAAGGATTTAAATGTTTGGGCACTTTGCCTGCAAACCAGCATAAAAAATAAAACTGATAGCTGTGGAGCAAATTGTAAACCCCTAACTTCAAGACAGGCAAAAAGCCTCAAAACCCCCCATAGAAAAAAAAAAAATGCCAAGGGGAAACAAAAAATTTAAAAGATATGCTTTTTAAAATTCACTTCAAATGAGGTTCAGTAAATTCATTGGATTGTCATACCTCAGTCCCAGGACCCAGGTGCAAACATTAAATACAGTACAGTATGATTTAACAGCCAAAACACACAGACATTAATCCAACAATCTCTGCTGTAGCTCTTAGAGTGTAGATAAGAACAAGAGGGGACCGGATTCTCAGAGTGCTTATCAGGAAGCCACTTTAATCAAGTACAGCTAGCAAAGGGCTGCTGGCTGATAAATATCTCTGACTTGGCATGAAGGAGTCCACTGCAATGCCATCTCAAACTGCTTTTCCCCCTCCACTGTCACTGGAGGGGCAGGCCTCTGTGGATGGGAACCAGGAGCAAGCGGTGGAACACAAGAGGGATGCGGAAAACTATGGGGCAGCTAGAGCTGGAAAGCCACAGGGTTTACCTGTGCCATGACAGACGTGGATGCTCACCTTCTGCAGGGATGATGATGGGAAAGGAATTAGCTCATCTCCCATCTTAAAACAAGGGGCCCCACCAACAAGTACAGCTAGGCATGGCCCTTAATCAACATTCCTTTCTCCACCTAGGCAAGCCAGACTCTGCCAATATTTGTCAGGAGACCTCCCTAGACAAACACCTCATTAAAGATGCATGCTAATACAAAGAGCCCTCTGCCCCACAGGTAACTTGACGAGCTAGAAGCCAGCCACCTAGTGTGCTGCATCTGGCCATTGAGATTTCCACTCGGGACTTAATTGAATCATGCTAAACTCTGACCTTTCGGAGACATTGTCTCACGCCCAAAACCTCATTGTTTTCTCCCAATCACAGCGAGGTCCGTAATCACGCAGTCTTGGAGTGAGACTGAGGGGAAAGCTTGCGGACGAGGCGGCAGCAAGGCTGGATGGAAGTTCAGAGCGATCCGAGGAAGCTCTCGTAGGAGGAATTTTTATAGGGAAAATATGACTGTGGGCTAGTCTGTGATTGGGAGAGAACAATGAGGTTTGGGCGTGAGACAATGTCTCCGAAAGGTCAGAGTTTAGCATGATTGAATTAAGTCCGAATCGACAATGGAATGGCCAGTATGCAGATGCAGCGCCTTGGTGGTTAGGCTTCTAGCTCGTCAAGTTACCTGCTCGGGGCAGAGGGCTCTTTGTATTAGCATGCATCTTTAATGAGGTGTTTGTCTAGGGAGGTCTCCTAAAACAAGATCTGGCAGAGTCTGGCTTGCCTAGGTGGAGAAAGGAATGTTCAGCAATTAAGGGCCATGCCTAGTTCTGTACTTGTTCGGGGGCTGAGGGCCCCTCTTAAGATGGGAGATCAGCTAATTCCTTTCCCATCATCATCCCTGCAGAAGGTTAGACATCCACGTCTGTCATGGCACAGGTGAACCCTGTGGCTTTCCAGCTCTAGCTGCCCCATAGTTTCCGCATCCCTCTTGTGTTCCACCGCTTGCTCCTGGTTCCATCCACAATAGGCCTGCCCCCTCCAGTGACGGTGGAGGGGAAAAGCAGTTTGAGATGGCATTGAGGTGGGACTCCTTCATGCCAAGTCAGAGATATTTATCAGCCAGCAGCCTTGCTCAGCTGTTGCTTATTTATGAGCTTTGCCTGGATAAGCACTCTGAGAATCCGGTCCCCCTCCTGTTCTTATCTACACTGGGCTGCAGCAGAGATTGTTGGATTAATGTCTGTGTGTTTTGGCTGTTGAGAATGGTCCCTGTCTGTGTTAATGTTTGCACCTGGGTCCTGGGATGAGGTATGACAATCCAATGAATTTACTGAACCTCATTTGAAGTGA
>CAOKZL010005314.1:0-12288 GCA_948472985.1 Iguana delicatissima | reverse complement strand
ATATATTTGAGTTAATGTTGGAATCAGCAATGGTAGGGCTGGAATGTAGATGCAGCTAGTGTACCTAGCTTGCCAGGGTGTCCCTTTAGGAGCAGCATTTTGTGGTAGTGTTATTTGTAATGAAGGTGTTTGTTTTCGGGAGGTCCTCTAAAACAAGATCTGGCAATATCTGGCTTGGTTTGGTGGGGAGCAGGAAAGGAGCCATGTTTAGCTTTGCGCTTGTTTGGGGGCCTCACAAGGCTCGGCTGGGTGGGGAGAGGGCTCTCCAATTATGATATCTAAATAATATCTTTGGTTCACCAAAGGCCAGGCCAGGACACTGGTGGTAACAGACACTTAGGGCTATCTTAGAGTATGAGCCTCTTACTGCCCCCTCTGACTCCCATTTCTATCAGGGACCACTTACAATTTGACTTCTCATCTGGCTGACCAAAGATTGCAAGACTTCAGATAGCAAGATCATTGCCCAAGTGGCTTTGCACTGTGATTAGAATACAGGACAGGACAGCCCCAACATGGATAGCACACATGAAGGTGCATTAGATGTTTGGATGTGTCTAGTTGGAAATACTGATGCCAATGCACTCAACAGGGAAGTAGACCTTAAACATGATAGCTTCTCAGAGACACAGCACCTGTGTGCCCCTCAGTGTTACTCCTAGAAGATCATCATCACTATCTAGATTTAGCCAGCCTCCAGAAGGGAGATCCCCAGTCCAAGGAGTGAGGCAGGAAGACTTAACAGGACAGTAACCCATTGAGGAGAAGGAAGACATCATATGGACTGTGGACAAGAAGGGACACCCTCACTGGGTCTCATGCCCATGGAAGTTTGGGGCAAGACTACAGCAGTTTGTCCACAAGCTGGGGCATAGAGGGAAGCAGGCAACCCTCTAGCAGTCCAAGAAATGGATTGGTGGCTGAACATGTGCCATGAAGTGGAGCAGTGAGTACACAACTGCCTCTCCTGTGCCAAGATCAATGCTGATCAGTCTGAAGTTCTGGGTCCAGCCTCAGTAATGGAAGCTGTGTACTAGCAAGCTCTGCTAAATCATAGGCTCTGGGGGCTTTGTGCTTGACAGGAGAGTTTAAAACTCTTTCAGCCGTGCTCACAGAGCTGTGTAGCATCTGCTTGAGAATGGAACAGATGTAGCAGGTTGCAGGGCTTTGGATTACACAAGCCCTGTAGAAACCAGGGAGAAAGCCTCCTTGTTATGGACAATCAAATTGCCAATTGAATGTAATCTTTTGCTAATGAGGTATTTCTGAATAGATGGATTAAAAGTATGAACCCTAGGTTGCTGCAGCTGTAAGTTTGCCTTGAGAAATTCTTTCGTTTGGACCTGTATATTATAAATTTTATATGTTTTAAATATTCCTTTTTATATTTTTCATTACAGTACTTTCAGATCCATTATCTAGGAATGATCTCAGGATTGTGTATTGAATTTTTGTTTTCATATTTTTATTAAAGTTTTTTTTTTTTTAATTTATATTTATTATCCATCTGGGTTGTGCTTTTAGAATTGCTTTTGTATGAATCAGATGAATCTTACTGAACTTTGATGACAAGTTTTGTTAGGAGCTTTAATTTCTCCTTTAAAAACAAACCTCGGAACCTGGTTTTCTTTCGTTAGATAAAGCCTACTATCACCATTCCCCCCCCCCCCCCTTTTTGGATTGTCATACCGCCTCCCCAAGGATTTTGCTGTCCGGAAAATGGGGTCGTTATGTAATCTTATCTTTTGCTTGTGAGAGCATTTGGTGTTACTCCCAGATCTTGGAATACAAGTCAAGAAGATTTTAACAGCAATTTTACACCCAAATTTAAAATACTTTACACAATCCAGACTAAATTCCATAGATTTCTTAAAGTTCCATGTAGAATTCTGCATAGTTCCTCATCCTCGGATCAAAGACCGGACGTCTTACAGTAAAAATCGTCTGTATGGAAAGGGGATGGCTGTGGTGATATGATGGATGATAGCCGAAGTTGGATTTGGATGTAAGCCGGAAACAAGATGATATCAATCTGATCAGATCTCGGCTACCACATCAACATTCTCTGGGCCTGGGAAAGAGAAAGATGTTCCATCGCTTCCCAAGACACAACACCAAAAGCTGGTTGAAATGAAGACAATTCCCAAGAAAAAGTGCACGATTGGCTCTATCAAAAAATTGAAAGATGGACTTTTGGGAACAGGGTTTGGGGTAAAGACAAATTGGGGATGGATTGAATGTGGGATAGAGATGTGGTGGTGAATGGGTTAATTACTAGAGGAATGCACCAATTTGGATTTGTAAACTTATAAAAACCTAGGTATGGGCTCAATCTTGGTTTGACTACTTTTTAAGTCTCTCTAGATTAATTCTGGCAATTCTGAAGGGAGATCAGAAAAATTAATAATATCATTCAGAATAGATAAAATGGTTTTTGTATTTTGGTTTTTCCTTTTTTTTATTATGAATTTTGTTGATTTAAAATAGTATTTGGTTTATATGGCATTAGAAAAATAATCATAAATATGTTATATACGTCATACGGTTGTAGAATGAACATAATAGTAAGAAATCAAATTTAATAATTAGTAAGAAATATAAGAAATTTCTATATTATAAGAAATTAAGAAATATAGGTTTTAGAAGGTAGTGTAAATGAGGAAAATGTATAATGTATAGTAATTATACATTTTGAATAATTATATATTTGTTTTTCTTTGGGAGAATAATATAGAATTGTTAAATGGATTTTAGATATTTTTAATTACTCATAATTATATTTAGTTTAAGCAGTGTATTTTAAAATTGTATGTTATTTTAGTTTAGATTGAATAGGATTGTTATAGGACCTATTAACTTCTGAGGTGTAAATTAATTTTACTTAGGTGTTTATTTTAGTCTGATATTTTAATGTGTATTTTTGTATTAGTGGAGGGATATATTATCTGATATTGTAATAGGTTTGTTATTAGTGTAGTCTTGTCACTGTATTTTGTCGTGTTGCATTGAATAGTTACTTCCATGTTTTGTTTTGTTGTTTCCACGTTTTGCCTTTATTATTTAATTTAAAAAATAAAAATAAATGCTCATCAAGTGGTTGGAAGTCACTGATCCAGTACCAAAAGATTTATTACTGTGGGTCAATACAGGTTGGTTTCATTGTCCCTCGCTTTCTCACTCCCAGAGGGGAGACTGCTCGTCCTGCGCACTGTAATCAATCCTGCTACAATAAAGGCCAAGGCCGCTCCCTTGCAAGAACACCATGGCTACTGCTGCTTGCTTGTTGTTCAACAATGTTCGGAGTCACTGGAAGGAAGTTAAAGTGATACTAACAAAATGTGTCTTCTGACATGTTCGCCAACCCATGTGGCTCTCAGTTGGAAAACAAGGAACAAATCTCAAAAGGCAAATCCTCAGATGGCTACTATAAAGCCTCGGAGGAAGGCAAAGAAAGATGATTTTAAAGGAAGTCTTTATTTTGTCAAAGTGAGAAGCAACAAGGAGGAGAGTAAAGAAGACTGTAGAAAAACAAAAAAGGAGAAAGGCTGTTAAAGTGGCTGGGGGGTCGCAACATAATCTGGTCTAAAATAATCAGGTCTGAATATGTCTTCTAGGTGGTGAAAGCAGCGGTAACTTCTTTAAAAACTTCAAAGACCAATTCAGGCTACTATCTCTAATTTTAGATTCCAGGAAATCTTGTAGGAGCTATGTGAAGAAACAAAAGACACCAAAATATCTTTCAGAGCATGGAGATAACAGCTATCTTTTATTCCTAGCAACTTTAGATCCCGCTATATTAGCAATCATTGTGTAAGGGCAATCAAGCAAAAGGACAAAATGGCTAATACATCATTACAATATACTTTTGCTAATACAAGGATAGCTCATATATCATAGAAGAATAGTCATATCACTGACCAAATAGAGTTCATTTATCATTATATGTAATTCTACTAATCATGAAATGTACTATATATTAGATGCCTCAGTAAGTTTGCAGTCATGCAAGGCAGGGTCACAGGACACTTTATGGCCTAGGTGTCAGTGAGGCTTATAGCTCTTAATTCTCCTATCCCACCCTTTTTGACTTTGACACATGGGGTTACTGTTTCCTTAATAAAGGTATAGCTTCCCATTGAATAACGTTAATTTGTGGAGGTGGAATCAACATTCTGAATCAAAGAGGGTAGCACATTTGCATGCAACAGCAAATGGCAGTTAAGAAAGCCACACCCATGAGTACATAGAGTATTATTTGCTGTAACCAGGCACAAATTCTTTTTGGAAACCATGATACAGTGTATCCCATAACCCTTTTGGGTTTCTAGGATATGCAGTCAACTAAAATATGCAGTGCCTCATATGTATCTACGGCTTTGCTATTATCCGTGAGATTGAAGCAAACACTATTGGCTAGTTTCACAACCAAGATGTCATAAGAAACCTAAATAATCAATGGCTGCTCGATCCTCAAACTGCGTCTCTTAACTCATGTTGTTCTTAATTAAGAAGAGAAAGAGCTTGCGAAGTTAGATTAATATTCTTTACAAGCGCACAAGCTAGCTTTTTAATGCTACGACTATGAGATGGGTGACTAGGGATGCACCAAACTCTTCTTTGAGACTGTAAAATCACAGCTTCATCCAAAGGACGAATAATTATGAATTGCATAGTAAGGTCCAACAAGCAGAACTAACTGACTCAAACAGCATGGCTGGTTATTCAGATAAATTACCTGGGTACGTACCCAAGTGCAAGACCCACAGATCCAGAACCATCCCAGGTGGTAAAATATCACATGACATAATTAAAGAAACATTTTGAATATTAGAACAATTAAAGCAGGTTGGGAACTGTGAACACAACTCCATGAACCTTGGAGGAAGAACAATTAACTATACAAGCACAAGAAGAGTTATCTCCACTAGCTACACTCGGTTGATATGAAGGCTGAGAGCAGACAAAAGTAATGATAGGTAGCAGCGCCCCAATTTGGCATTATGACAGTAATCTAAAGTAACATTAAAATTATAAAATTGTGTATCATTAAGGACTTCTTGTGGGTATGTCACAAACAGGGTATCAAGCATGAACTCAATAAATCCCAATAGCCAACGTTCAGAAAAGACAGAAATGATCCACCCCAGAAATATTAGCTAGATGTAACCATATATTAGTAGAAAAGCCTGCCTTGCAAAGAGCAGCAGCAACATGAGGAATAAAATAACCAAAGACAGAACATTACAAGAACTTACAGAGTTGGCAGTAATAATAGCAACAACAGAAGCAACCAAATTTTCTGCAGACTTGGTCTTTTCTTCATTCTTCTAAAAATTAGCCCAAATTGGCTTAGGGCCTTGATGTCACCCCAGGAAGTAGGGCTACTACTCATTCTGCGAGGGTGACAGGGAGTGTCTTGATGAAGTTGAAGATTGAACTTTGGAATGGGATTGGGGATTGATCTGATGTCATCGTCATGAGCAGGGATGAACTGCTGCAGCTTGCAACCCACAATGGACCAGAGGGAATATCTACTGCAGTTGTAATCATCATCTATCTAATTAAAAGGTACTGAGCTTATGATTGGTCAGATCTGGTACTTGTCAATAGAGCATGTGGGCGAGCAGCAGGCACTGGATCACCAAAATATTTTTCTTATAGAGGGAAGACAGGAGAATCTAATAACAAAATATTAAGCTTAATAATGCAAATCCAAAGCTCTTGAGTTTTTCTTTTTTTTCTCTGTAATTTTTATTGTAAAAATATAACAATACAATTATAAAAATCAAATACAAAAAAAAAAAACATATGTTAAACCATCAGACTCTACCTTCGAAAAATCCTTTATACTTACTTCTTGACCTAACTACCTTCTTCTATATCATGCAACACTCTTAATTCTTAAATTCGTTACTCTATAACATAGGAATACATAGGACATTTACTTACCAGCTACTCCCTACTTATCTTTGTCCGGTTTATTCTTAAGAATCATAATTTTTATGTCACCTCTTGATCTTCCATCTTCCAGTATGCTGCTCCCTTTCAGTTCACTCATCTTTATTTTAACATTTTTAACATTATTTAAGATTGTCTCTTTTACTATCTTAATGTTGCATTATTTAAGAGAAAATTTCTTTATACTTTTCCCCTCCCAAAATACCCTTTTCATTTCAGTATTTATTTTCCCATATCTGATACACAGCTGTGATTCCTAGAACTTTATATAAATATTACATCACCCATATCTTTTTTTGAGATAGTTTACTATCAGCATCCATGTCTGTCCACACAGTTTCCTTTTTCTTTCAACAATTTAGATAAATAGTCACAATTTCATTATAAAGCAAAACAAAGCTGCTCCTTGACATCTGGAATATATTATTTTTCCAGAATCTTGCATACAGATCCTAGCAGAAGTGACCATATACAGTACAATCCTCCATCTATTTTTGACATTTAAGTTGTTGTATATTAGGTATTATGTTCAGTAAGTACATATTGGGAGATGTATTAGTTTCAAATATCTCTTCCATAATTTTATTTGACATTATTCATACTTTTTTGCCTTCTTCTCAACATCTCACCCAGAGACGGTAAAATGTGCTTTCTTCTTTTCCACACTTCCAACATCTTCTTTTTTTCCAGTTTTTATATTACTAATTTAGATGGCTTGACAATACCATCTATGAAACATTTTTATATAGTTTTCCTTAAGATTCCTAGGTCTCCATAATTTTTCCCAGTTTCCTTTTCCAACTTCTCTCCCAGTCTTCAAGAGATATCACTTTACCTATATTTGCTATGATTTCACATTTGACTGTTTAATAATTTCCGTTTCCAATTCCTACTTATTAAAAATTTATATATTTGGGAAATCAAATATCTTGGTCGTTTCAGTTGCGATTTCGAACTCATTTTCTTCTTTCGGGAGGAATCCTTCAATTTCTAAGTCCATTCAAACCTTTCCTTGAGCTGTCTGTATAAAAAACCACTGGGTGGGAAAACCTTCTAATTTCTAATTCTGATCTTTCCTTTAAAAAGTGTTCCCCTTCAATTTATACTTTCTTTATAAAAAATCGATTTCTCTTGCTCATGTTTCCACCTTCCAAAAAACTCTTGTGTGGCCAGTATCCATCGGAATTCTTTGGTAGACTTTGGTAGTACTAATACTCAAATTTTTTCCAATATCGATAATAAAGATTTCCTTATATAATGGTTTGTAAACTTTTTATCTGCTTTCTCTTTCCCATACCACTGGGCAAGCATGCCATCCGAATTTATTGTCCGCCTTCCAATTTTTCATCTGTCATCTTTTCCTAACGTTATCCAATCCACAACTCCATCATAAAGTCCCCTGTAGCATAGCTAAACACATTTTCATGTCCAGGATTACACCCTCCTCTTTCCTTTTGTGCTCTAGTCAAATATTTTCATTCTAATTCCTCAGTTTTATTGTTCCAGATGAATTTTCGTTATTTCTTCTGCCAATTCGTGAAACATTTATCCAAGTTTGATAATTATCAGTAGATTTTGGAAGAGGTTCAATTGGGAAGGACATTCATTTTATTACAAATAGCACCGCCCAGACCATAATTTCAATTTGTTCCAATTTTGGATGTCCCTGATTGGATCCTGCCTCTGTAATTATTTTCAAAAAGTTGAATGTTATGTTTCGATATGCATATTCCTAAGTATCTTATTCTTTTATCTGTTTTAAAACCAGAAACTTCTAAAAGGTTCTTCTCTTCTTTCTCACATATCTTTGGTTATACTCCTTCGTTTTGTCTTTAGTTATTTTTAACCCGGTAATGTTTTCCAATCTTTGAATTTCTGCAGAGCTTTTTAATATTTTCTTTTGGATCTTCAAGAAAGATGGACCCAAATCATCAGCGTAAACTTTGAGTTCATACTCTTGCTCCTTTTTATCTACCTCTTTCTCACAATCCCCATCTCCGTCAACAGAACTTCTCAATCAAGTATAAATAATAACAGGATAGGGCAGCCTCGCTCTGTACTCTTTTTAATATTAAAAGCTTTTGTTTGCCTCCGTTAATTATCAATCACAATTGGTTTGACTTCTGTAATTTTCTGAATTGAAGTTAATAAAACCCCGCCCATAATCATTTTTTGCAAGTACCTCGATCATAATCCAAACTGATATTGTTGAAAGCTTTCGAAAATCTATAAAGATCATTGCCAATTTTTTTCGTTACGTTCTCAAAATATTCAACCATATTCATACTGTTCAGATGTCTTGTTTTTTATAATTACTGGGAGAAATCGATTTGATTTCTCCTACGGTCTCCAATATCTTCTTTAATCTCTCTGCCAATACCAACGTAAGATCTTGTACCGTATTGAGCAGGGAGATGGGTCTGTAGTTCCCAGGTTCCTTAACATCTTTCCCTTCTTTGGGTATTGTTATGCTTCGCTTGATTCCATGTTTCCTGGTTTCCCCTTTGTTATTATTTCATTCAACGTCTTTTTGTAAGGGTAGTAATAACTCATCTTCAAGTAATTTATATGATGAGTAAATCCATCACAGCATGGTGCTTCGGATGTGAAGTTTTCCTATTGCTTGGGAGATTTCTGCTACAAGTAGTATTCAAGATTTTTCTGATCTTCAGATAGCTTCCTTATCCTTTTGGTGTCAGATATAATTTTATGCTTCCCTTCTATTTTGCCGTCGGGCTTCCTTGATTATGTAAATCAGAGTAACAAAACAAAATATTCTGGATCGATTTATAATCTGTGAATACCTTCCCATTCCTTTTAACTTCAGTTATTTGTCTTCTTTCCATATCCTTCCTCAATTGTAGAGGAATGATTTTCCAGGTTTGTTGGCACTTTCAAAATGTTTTTGCTTTATTCTGTTAAGTTTCTTTTCACGTTATTTTCTCTTTTCAATTGTTCTTATAGTATTTTAATTTGTTTTTGCAAGCTATCACTTTGGAATGTCCTTTCTAATTAGGTGTCTGGTACTGGAATGTGCTGCCACGGAGTGTGGTGGTTCTTTGGAGGTTTTTACAGAGGCTGGATGGCCACTTGTCTTCGGGAGGGCTTTGAGGGTTTTTCCTGATGGCAGGGGGTTGGATTGGAGGCCCTTGTGGTCTCTTCAACTCTACATTTCTATGATTTTGAATTCTTCCTCTTTCAAATGCAAGTTTCTTCTGCATTTCATTCCTTAGAGTCTCTGGCCTTTTTCCACTTACACTCCATTTATAAGATGATCTCTGATAACTGCCTGACCGGCATCCCAGATGTCTTCATGGGTACTTCTTCAGTCATATTCTCTAAAATAATTCTTCAATACTTGCTTTGCTTGTTGCAGATATACTTCCTGTTTGTAATATAGAGTCATTCAGTTTCCAGCTTCTGTTCTGTCTTTTAATTGTAATTTGAGTTGAATCAAATTTGTGATCTCGAAAGATATTTCGGCAAAATTTCCATCTCTTTTATCAAATGTAGATGTTTTGAAATTAAAAACATGTCTATTCTTGACATAGATTTATGTATGTCCAATTCAAAGAATATCCTCTTGAATTTCCGTATTTGTAAGACCATAATCTAACAAAAAGTCTATTTGCTCATGAGGTTAAGAAACTTCTTGAAGTTTGGCTTGTGCTCTTTTCCCCGTTGCTTGTGATGATCTGTCAATTGTGGGATTTAATACTGAGTTTCATGTACCCCAACAAAAAGTATATCTCCCCTTGATCTCTATCTTGAGAATATTTAATCAGCTCTTTCTAATTTCTCATAAAATTTGTCTTTGCCCCTCTATAGGCAATACCCCCTACCACTAGAATTTTCAAACCAAGGAACTTAACCTCTACACCGATATATCTGTCCTTGAGGGTCCACAATATTTCCTCTGGAATCAGATTGGAATTTCTACAAATATTGTCATCTTTCGTTTCTTTTTATTGAAAATGCCAATATATCTAAGAATCCTTACCCCAGGTCCATCTCTGTATATTGCAAATTAGTCCCAGCCTCTCACCAGGTGATACAACTGCTTTCTGTAAATTGAAAGTTGAGACTGAGCCTATAAGGACTCACTTTCTCAAAAATTATGGTTTAATGAAATTTTTAGTTCCTTTTGTTATGTAAGGTTGTTTTACTAATACAAAGACATGTACTAAAAAAATATTTATCTTTCACATTCTTTCATAGCCTTTCAATGGCTACAGTAATTTATATGCTATCACTGGTCTTTCTGTTAGAATTTCTGTGGTAAAGAAATTTAAGTACTAAATGAAACTTTGTTTTAAATATTTTCTCCATTTTTTTACTTTCTCCTACCTCCCACTTATTTTCACATAGGTCCCATATGCAGTTCATGCCTTGCTTTTGGAGCAGATCGGGTAATGATTTTCTAGTGGCTTTATGGTTGCTGGGCTCATGATGCAGAGCTTCTAAATCCCCTACATCTTATTTCCCTCCTTTGTTCATATGGAATTTGTTGTTGGTAAGAAAATTCCTACAGAAAATGGTTTTTGGATCACTGATCAGCCTAACAGATGTTTTCCCAGGAATGTTGAATTCTAAATTGAGCCACAATATTTTATCATTGTGCAGTTGCCATGAACTCCACAGGTTGCAGGGAGCTTTGGCGTTGTGAGCTCCTTTCCAATGAAGTAAGCAGCTATAGCCAGCATTTCACAGATGAAGTGGACATGCTGAGACCAAACAACATCAGAGTATGGTCAAGATCAGAAAAGTTATTAATGAGGAAGAGCAGACAAGCCAAGAAGGCCACAGTTTGCTTTTGCCTGAGTCTACAGGAAAGGGAAATTCTGTCCCCTCTCTTTTCCCCTTCCAGTGCTGTGTTGAGTGCAAAACTACTTTTGCACTTTGAACTCAATTTGCTGCCATAGAAGTAAGTTAAGGACAAAGGAGGAAAGTGAGAAAGGAGAAAAATTTTGAAAATTTTAAGGGCATCTGAAAAAAGTTGGATGGCAAAAGATTAGTGACTGTCCCTGCTAGTTGGAGGGGTACTGGCTGTATGAGCTGCACATACACTAGGGCTTTATGGATTACGCTTTTTTTTGTCCCTGTTAGAATAATTTACTGACATTAAAAAATGGTCAAAGTGTTAATTTGGGACTACGAATTCTAGGTTCTTTATTTGTATTCTATTTTTCTTTTTTGTATTTTGACTCTGGTGGCTTACTGTAATACTGCAACAACTGCAATCACATGTCAGTATTTTGACAAACGCAGAGGACTAGCACTTGGTCTAATTTTCGTACAGGTATGTTTTTTTTAATCTGTTTACCTCCCCATCTTAATGTCCTTATTCAGAAACTATCATTTTATTAAATGTGATGATTTCATCTGAAATAGCTAAATCATTATTAAGGACGGCAGCAGACCATGGAATTTGTATAATTAAGCATTATATCTGTTCAGAAGCCATGAATAAATTCATTACCTTACTTCTCCGGCTCTGTAAGTGATGAACAGATTCTGCGGCTGACTCTATTTTAAACCTGTTGCTAGGGACAGATGTAGTTCAGGAAGCAACTAAGACTTTACATATCAGTGATTTGGTCCCATAGAACAAATCCTTTGACAGTAGCCCCGACCAGAGTTCAGGGTGCAGAACCCTTGCAAAAATGAAAAAAATGCAAAGAACTCCCCCCTCCCTTGCCATTCCCTTGCCGTGTGCTTGCTCGCTTGCTTTCTCTGTGCTTGGGAAAAGGTGAGGGAAAGGAGGAAGAAGCACCTTTTGACAAGGTGCACACAGCCCGCACCCAGGCAAAAGGAAAGGGAGGAAGCAGCACTGCGCACAGAGAAAGAAGGTGCACGCGTGTGCCTTCCCCACTTTCTCCCTTGCCTTTTGTCTCTGTGCACATTCTTCTCACACCTAGCAAAAGGCAAGGGAATGGGAGGGGGAGCATCACTAAAGAACATAAGACTTTTTTTTTTTTTTTGGTTAGGAACTGTCAATATCTGAGAGTCATGGTATTTGTTAGCCATGGGTATTCTGTGCTTGATGAGTTTTAAGAAGAGAGACCTGAAAGCACATTCTGAGGATCCCCTTCCACAAATCAAATGTTCAACTGGTGATTTTGATACTGCTTTTACAAATTATTTTGTAAAATAATTTGTAAAAGCAGTATCAAAATCACCAGTTGAACATTTGATTTGTGAAAAGAAGGGAAGGGGATCCTCAGAATGTGCTTCAGGTCTACTCTTCTTAAAACTCATCAAAAACTAACACAGAATACCAGTCGCTACAATACCATGGCTTCTCAGATGTCTGACAGGTCCTGAGCCAAA